>JAODAL010050618.1:0-27268 GCA_025379985.1 Phyllomedusa bahiana
GTACTCCCTTGGAAAATTTGATGTCACCAGTGGCGTTGGTGACACCTCCCCGTTTGTTGAGGCATTCGAGGTGACGTTATTTGTCAGTCGCCAGGATACGGGAAATGAATAACATCATTACACTGCTTCATGTCCTGGAACAGATGCTGAAAAATCTGTCTGGGCAGGGGAATGGAGAGTTGGCGATACATCTCGTGGCCAACATGAGTCTGGTGGGGACTGAAATGGGGAGGAGGAGGACATGGAGCAGAAGCATTGTCTGGTGAAATGAGTGGATTTTCTACCCAGGTGACAAGAGGGAGGAGCAGGAGCAGCTGGAGGAGGTGGATGGAGATGAGGAAGACGAGGCAGATGACCCCCCCAAGCACTGTGGCAGTATACAGTGGAAATGGAGGCAGGAGCCCCTTGGAGTTACTTGTTGCAGAGGGCCCCGCGCATGCTTATTTGCCTGGCTAGTGACAGCCGAATAGTCAGCATCCAGCAGAGGGATGACTTCTGGCTCTCCACCCTTTGGCCCTCGTTTACCGGTCCAAAATGGGAGCCTTTTTTCCCAGCATTGGGGGAAGACAAACTCATCAAATACTATAGGGAAATCCTCCGTAATCAGTTGGCCCTGCCTATGTTGCGGCATCGTCCCTCCTCTGACAGGTCTGCATGGGGGGTTCCTCAGCGCTCGCGTACTACTGCCGCGGCTGCTGGGGGAAGGTGGGGGGGTTGGAGCAGTACCAGCTCCATCAGTAGTAACCTAAGTCTGGAGTCACTGATGAGCAGTTTCCTTCACCCGCCTAGTGAGGAGGGCAGTTGCCAGCAGCAGCAGGACCTGGAGCAGTCCCTGAACCAACAGGTTGTGGCCTACTTGGAAGCACTCTGCCACCCCAGTTAGAAGATCCCCTGGACTACTGGCAGCAAAATGGATGGGTGGCCGCACTTGCGAGTTTGCAGGGGAGAAGCTGTCCTGCCCGGCCAGTAGTGTGGCATCAGAGCGTGTGTTCAGTGCGGCGGGGGCCATCGTTACCCCAAGGAGAACCCGCTTCTCCACGGGAAATGTGGAATGACTGACCTTTGTCAAGATGAATCAAGCGTGGATCGGCCAGGATTTCCACACACCAATGCCTTATGGCTCAGTCTGGGTTCAAAACTACCTGCCTCAGCCACTATTCTGATGCCGCCACCCGCCTGATGCCACACATCTGCTGACAGTTTCTCCATCTGCCTACCACCATCTTTACCAGGGACTGGTATTACCACCCACCTCAACACTGTCGTGCCACTCTATGACCTCATGCTGCTGCTGTGGCTGCTGCCATGTCCTCCACACTGTCATTGTGCCACTGCCTGACCTCATGCTGCTGCCGCCGTGACCTCCGCTCTCACTCATTGTGCCACTCTGTGGCTTCCTCCTGTTTTGCCACCACCAGAATGTCATTGTGCCACTGCCTGATCTCATGCTGCTGCTGCCGTGACCTCTACACTGTGTGATTGTGCCACTCTGTGGCCTAATACTGTTTTGCAGCCTCCAGAATGTCATTGTGCCACTGCCTGATCTCATTCTGCTGCCGCCGTGACCTCCACACTGTGTGATTGTGCCACTCTGTGGCTTCCTCGTGTTTTGCCACCTCCAGAATGTCATTGTGCCACTGCCTGACCTCATGCTGCTGTGGCTGCCGCCGTCACCTCCACACTCTGTCACTAATGTTGCCACCTGAGCTCTCAGCTTGTTTTTTTCCAGCTTTGACTTTATCAGGCTACATTCCCGCTTGAGTTTTTTGGTCAGTTTTGCCCTCTTAAGTGCCCAGGGAATTTTATAGTGAAGCGATTCTAAGAGCGGCGGCAGTCATCTGCGTGTCATACTAAAACACAACATTGTATGAAGACCAACCAAGCTCCCCTGCATATTTAAGCATGGCACAACGTTCTACAGCACCTGCAGCTCTGTGCAGCCTGGAAATAGCTGCTTTTTAACGCGATTCGTGCCGAAGTAATTCGGACCGAATTTATTTTTGTCGGAAAATTCGGCGAAGTGACCGAATCGAATTTTTGAGAGATTCGCCCATCTCTAGCCATAACTTTTTTTTTTATTTTCAACCTACATAGAATTTTGCCATATCCCAGTGTATTCTATGGTAATATGAATAATACCGTTAGAAAGTACATCTTGTCCTGCAAAATAAAAGCCCTCATACATCTAAGAGGGGCAAAATGTGGGAGTGTTTTTTTTCTTATATGGCATTCATTCTTCGGTAAAAAATAAAAAAATATTTTCTCTGTATTCTACAGTTTGATTCACATCAGTCAATACCAAACATGTAGGGTTTCCGTAATGTTTTAGCACCATAAAAAAAAATTCCAAACAAGTTCTATTTTTTGAAATTTGTGCCGCAGCACCAGTTTGTGACTAACTTTATTTGAACAAACACCTATAGGTGAGAGGTATTTTTTTGAGGGTTGACGTGAACTTGTATTGCTAGTAGTTTGGAACACGTGACTTTTTTTGATCACTTTAATTACAGTTTTTACAGGATGTAAAGTGATCAAAAATGCAACTTTGGCACTTGGAATTTTATTTCCTTGAATAAGTCACACACAAGCCACACACCAATGATGTTGTGGCACAAAAAAAAACTTTCTGAACAAAAAAGAAATAGTATAATGTTGTACCGTGTTAACCATAAAAAGTAGTAGAAGAGAGAAGAAATCAGGCGATACCTTTTAGAGGCTGAGTATATTTGATGGTGAGCTTTTGAGAGTACTAACTCTCTTCTTCAGACATGGTGTTATACAACAAACTGAAAGTTCTGACTTTTTATACACAAGACATGGACCTTCAAAGGAACTTAGAATCCTTAAAAATAACAAAATGCAATATAAGTAGAGCAGTTATTTACAACCGGTCAAGAAATAAACATTCTGGAAACTTATGAGGCGGGACAGGAGGGATCAGTAATTATTTCTCTTATATATTTGCTATCGGGTGATTTGTTGCCCTCAGTACATAGAAGCTGCTATGAATATTCAATCCAGTATGCAGAGATTGAAATTTTTGCTTTAACTTATATTCCCTTTCCTTCCTCTCCCTATGTGTCTTAAAATGTCCCATTAAGACCATAACCTGCAAATCTTCCATGGAGTGATTTTCTCCAGAGAAATGTGCGGCCACTGGCAGATGAGTTCTGCTGTTAATGGTGAATCTGTGAATTCATGTGCTGACTCAGTCTCTGCCCTGTTTCCCCAACCTAGAGGCCTGTGGTGGAACATTGCATACACATAATCCGATATACCACATTGGAAGATCTGCAGGAAAATGTCCCCCTATTTTTGTGCACCTGTTGGGATTGTGGGACAGGTAAGCTGTCAGCAGTGTGGATGTGTCTGCAGGTCTTGCATCTGTTCTGCAGGCAGGGTGAGATGCCATTTTCTGTTGGGGCCTTCAGGGCGCTTCGGACAATGTCGCAGGTTTGGTGGTTGCCGAAAGGAGGGGAGGGACTGGGAATATGTCTGACTCTGTCCCTATGTAGCACAGGTTGGAGTTCCTTTGCAATCTTTCGTAGGATCTCCAGCTGTGGGTTGTAGGTGACAACTAAGGGCACTCGTTCTTCATTCTCGGTCTTTTTGTACGTGAGCAGACTGTCTGCTTTGTTTATTTGGTTATCCGTCAATTTTGGTTGGTATCCAAGTTTGAGTAATTTCATCCTCAGATCCAGGAGCGGTTTGTCCAGGTCTGCTTTGTCGGAGCAAATACGATTGTATCGTATAGCCTGGCTGTAGATAATAGACTGTCTTGTGTGCTTGGGGTGGAAGCTGTCATTTCTGAGGTACGCCGTTATGTCTGTGGGTTTGAGGTTTACTGATGTGAGTAGCTGGTGGTCTTTAATGTGTATTGTGGTATCCAGAAAGTAGATTTTGCTCTCTGAATAGGTAAGCTTAAGGTTGATGGTGGGATTGAAGTCATTATGGAATTGAATTAGGCCTGCTCGCCTGCAGTCCAGATGACAAGGATATCATCGATATAACGGAGGTACATCATGGGTTTGGTGGTGCATGTTGATAAATATACTCCTTCCAGTTCCACCATAAAGAGATTTGCATATTGGGGTGCACATCTGGACCCCATTGAAGTTCCCATTTGCTGTAGATACAGGTCTTCTCCAAAAGTAAAATAGTTGTGGCTGAGTATGAACTGTATGAGCGGTGTGACTGGTTTTGTTGGGAGGTCTTGTTTCTCTAGGTGCACCTGACATGCTGCAATTCCATCCTTGTGGGGTATGTTCGTATACAAGGATTCTACAAACATAATGGCTAAAATGGTGCCCTCAGGTAGTGAACCGAGGGATTCAGTTTAAGAAGGTCCGTGGTGTCCTGGATGTAGCTTGGAGTATCTTTGACCAGGGGTTTTAGGAGATTTTACACCCAACCTGAGAGATTCTCTGTCAGTGTTCCAATGCCCGAAATGATAGGCCTCCCAGGGTTGCCATGTTTATGGATCTTGGGGAGCATATAGAAACAGCCTGGCTTTAGATCCTCTGGGATAAGCACTTCTACTTGCTTCTGGACCTGAATTGGAAACTTCTTTATCATATCCTTTAGTTGTTTCATATAGGCTTCTGTGGAATCATTTCCAAGTTTTCAGTAGTGGATGGGGTTTGACAGTTGTTTGATTGCTTCCTGGATGTAGTCAGAGGTGTTCATTATGACTATTGCGCCCCCATTGTCAGCAGGTTTTATAATTATATCCTGATTTTCTTTCAGTGAACCAATATCCTTCTGTTCCTGTAGGGTTAGGTTATGGACCTGGTTTCTTTTTGTTTCTCCAGGATTTCAGATTTTACTTTGCTTCTGAAAGTCAATGTATTAATCTAGTGCTGCATCAGTTCCAGGCTGTGGGGTCCAGGTAGATTTTTTGGTTGGTTTCTTTACTGGCTGTTCTGTCTCAGTCGCTGCTGTATGGAAGGTCTTTTCCATAAAAATATTCCCTCAATCTCCTTTTTCTGAAGAACTCCTCCATATCATTGCAGAGTTTGACATGGTCAGTGAGTGCTGAGGGGCAGAACTGACCTTTCATGTTTGTTTGGCTCATAGGAGGAAATGTTCACAACACAGCTTTGGTGAGCTAGGCTGATACTTGTAGTTGTAGTGATGAAGCCTTTCTGTCTTAGTCTATGGAGCTTTTTCTTTTTTTGTTGAGGAACATGTCCTGCAGTTTATGGTAGTGTGTGGAGTTTGGCCTTCATTTCATCTGTCATTCTCCAGTGATGTCTTTATGGCCTGTATCTCCTCGTGTGGTGTTGTAGGAAACTTTTATCATATTATTCTGCAGCCTCTCTGATTTCCAAATACATAGTTCTGCATATCAGCTGTTGTAGGCGTGCCGGGTTGGGTTATGTAGAGTGAAGCCTTTTGGGATGAGTCTCTCCTTTTTGTATTTTAAGAAGATGTCATGGTTAAGTTGTGCAAGTTTCTTAAGCCGTTTTTTTAGTTCCATTCTTGTGCGGTACATTGTGGTATCTTCCAAGTTGCTAGTAGCATAATGTTGTACCGTGTTAGCCATAGAAAGTAGTAGAAGAGGGAAAAAATCAGGCGATACCTTTTAGAGGCTAACTGAGTATATTTGATGGTGAGCTTTCAAGAGTACTAGCTCTCTGCTTCAGACATGGTGTTATACAACAAACTGAAAATTGAGACTTTTTATACACAAGACATGGATCTTCAAAGGAACTTAGAATCCTTAAAAATAACAAAATACAATATAAGTAGAGCAGTTATTTACAACAGGTCAAGAAATAAACCGTCTGGAAACTTGAGGCTTGACAGGAGGGATCAGTAATTTCTCTTATCTACTTGCTATCAGGGGTGATATGTTGCCCTCACCGTTCATAGTGTGACATGAAGCTGCTATGAATACTCAATCCATTTTGCAGTGTTTTAAATTTTTGAATTAAGTTATATTCCCATTCCTTCCTCTCCATCTGTCTTAAAATGTCCCATTAAGACCATAACCTGCAAATCTTCCATGGAGTGATTTTCTCTAGAGTAATGTGCAGCCACTGGCAGATCAGTTCTGCTGTTAATGGCGAATCTGTGTGAATTCATGCGCTGATTGAGTCTCTGCCCTGTTTCCCCAACATAGAGGCCTGTGGTGGGACATTGCATACACATCAGATACATCACATTGGAAGACCTGCAGGAAAATGTCCCCCTAATTCTGTGCATCTGTTGGGATTGTGGGACAGGTACACTGTCAGCAATGTGGATGTGCCTGCAGGTCTTGCACCTGTTCTGCAGGCAGCGTGAGGTGCCATTTTCTGATGGGGCCTTCAGGGCGTTCCGGACAAGAATATGTCGCAGGTTTGTTGGTTGCCGAAAGGAGGGGTGGGACTGGGAATATGTCGGAGTCTGTTGTCCCTATGTAGCACAGGTTGGAGTTCCACAGCAAAGCAAGGAGATAAAGGTCTTAAAACTTTTACTATATCCAAATATAAAAATAATCACACTGAATAAACCATCTCAAAGTACTCGCCGAGGCGACAAAATAGAAGGGGACTCTTAGGACCAGTTACAATTGACCCCATCAGGCCCTAAAAAGCACACAATCATCCCTGTCCTGACCAAAAGTACAGGGGAGTCACCCTAATAAGGGCGTTCCTGTCTGGAACCTAACCGTTAAAAATCCCTAGAAATCCCTATGGTCCCGTCCCAACATACAGTACGTTTCGATCGGTCCCTTGCATAACATTACTGATCACTTCAGGGGACAGGTTAGGAGCAAAAAGTACATGAAAAGGCCATAGGTTCACAGTTAAGGACTCAATTTATAGGGTCCCCAAAATTAAGGGTTGAACTTGAAACCCCTCCCCCACCAGGAGTTACCTGCTACCTGAGGCAAGGGGTATATGTTAGTCCAATCCGAAGAAATGGGCACACAAAAGAGTAAAGGATCAAAACTACAGTACCTTCACTTGATGGTAGTTCAGGCACTGCACAGAAAATGGACCCAAGCAGTGGCTTGCACTAGGCTAGAACAAAAGAATAAGGCATAGTAAGTAACTAGCCCCACCAGAAGTGCTCAATAAGGTATCTAATAGGAGGCGCTAGTGCTTACCATAGAACGTGTCCCATGAGGTCTCTGAGCCCGAATGCGGGACTAGCAGCATCGGCTGTGTAGGTATGAGAGACGCTAGAAGCCGGGGGACCGCGATACTTAAGCGCGTGCCTCTGTGACTTACACAGTGCGTCCCCGGCTTAGAGCCGGCAGATAGACGTGTCCCTAGTAACAGCACATGCGCTATGCAAAGGCATCAGGCATTGCTGCAGACAATCTAAACCAGGACACCCCAGTGAGGAGACGCGTCCATAGTGACGGCGCATGCGCGATGTGGAGGCACCGGACATCGCTTCAGATGGTCTGTCAGAAAGGAGTGCACTGAAATAACCAGGCACTCAATATGTAACCAGATACGACATTTGAGTGGCAGTGGGCTAATGTAAATAGCCCTATCTCCAGAAAGGACAGGTTAGATGTTGATTAAACAGTAGAAATTTGTAAGAAGCAGCCATAGTTATTGACTAAAATCACGCAAATAGTCATGAACCAATAAAGTAAAGAGACACTATTCAAATGAAACTACTAAAATCCAGCTGCTCATTAAGGCCAGCGGGCATTTTTGTTTGTAGAGTATAGGTCCAAAAACATTCTTTTTGCACCAGGGAGCGATCTAAGTCTCCACGTCTCACAGAAGGAAAAGTTTAGTCAATTCCTTTCCATTTAAGATGGATCGGGTTACCTTCATGCTGTGCATGAATATGCCGTGACACAGCCGTGTCATGTCACTGTCTTACATCTCCGAGGTGCTCCCCGATCCTTTTGCGTAGTTGTCTGGTTGTCTTGCCAACATATAAAGCACCACCAGTACAAGAGACAAGATAAATAACATGAGTGGTCTTACAGTTGATAAAATGTTTGATATTGAAAGTGCTGGCGAAGGATAGCTGCCTCACTTTTAAATTCCCTTATGGAAGAACAATTCCTCCTCAGCTGTAGATACTGGCCTTTGGGAGTGCCCTATTTCAGAGGTGGTGGATGGCAACTTTCCAATGAAGCAAGGGGTTATTAGCCGTTTTTTTGCGACAGATGGTAGTAGTAATTTTATCTAACCGACTATTTTTTAATGATGCGGATGTCCAAAAATGGAAGGGACTCTGGTTCTATCTCATATGTAAATTTGAGATTCAAATTATTGATATTGAGATCTTTTATCATCTCACAAAATTCATCATGGGTCCTGTTCCAGATGACTAAAACGTCATCAATGTACCGAGCACATAGGGCTATCCCCAAAGACTATAGAGGTCTCCCACCAGCCGAGGTACAGGTTAGCGTCTACCAGGGCATAGGGACTGCCTCAAGGAGATTGACCACAAAAATGTTATGCATTTCAAACTGATTCCCACGAGTGGAAGTACTTGACCGCCTGATGTATGTGGAATTGATGTATATAATTACATCGATACTGGCCAGGAACGCATCCTGGCCAATTGTAATCCCTTCAAGTCGTCTCAACATGTCTGTAGTGTCTTTTACAAAAGAGGGCAATGCCACGACAAGAGGCCAAAATCCGATCTATATATATGCCACAGTTTTGGCGAAGGGCATTGACTCCCGAAATGATTGGGTGGACTCTCGGGGGAGGATACCCGTTTGTGGACCTTAGGAAGTGCGTAAAATGTTGCTACCTGTGGGAAATGAGGTATCAAAAAGTCAAATTCATTATGGTCAATCAATCCATCAGGCTTAGCCTGTGTCAGTATGTGTTTTTTTTTTTGTGGGTTTTTTTTTTTTTTTTTTTTAGCTCCTGTTAATGAGTAGGGTCCGAAGGTAATCTCTCATAACAAGTGGTGTCTGTGAGAGTAGTGCAAGACACAAGTCTTTATATTGAAGATTGTCCAGGATAACTACATTTCTACCTTTTGTCTGAAGGCTTGATGCAGATATCCTGGTCCTTAGAGGTTCATCAAAGCCCTATGCTCCCTGGTGGAAATATTTTGCCATGACATTCCCTGTAGTTGTGCAAGGTCCCGCAGGACCAAATTCAAAAACACATAAATGCAAGAGACCTCACCGAGTGGAGCCATTTTTGAACTCTTTACTCTAAGGTTGGTAAATAGGCCTTTACCTAGTTCTGCTAGGTCAAATAGGAGCCTGACATCTGCTAACATATATGTTGGAATACCCAGCTCAGTGCTTTTAGGTTTGTTTTTGGGCCAATAAGTTCAAATCCTTAGTCCATGTAATTGGATTGAACTTATTCGTGGGAACAAAGGACAACCCTTTTTGTAGCACAGCCAACTCCTCAGAGAGATTTGGTTGAGAGCTTAATGACCTGAAAATCCGTCTGAGTTACTAGAACTTGCGTTCGATACTGGGGGGTGTGAGCGTTACCTCAAATGATATAGGTTTGCAGGGTCTACAAAACGTTTGTTTTTCTCTTTGCGTCTGAAATGTCAATTTCTGTGGAAGACAGATAAGTAGGTGGTACTTCTTGATTGGTCCTATTACTGAGACACAAGTTTTATTTTCCCAAAAGTCCGTAACGTCACGCAAAATTTGCCATCAGATCTATTAAAACAAAATTTGTCCTGAACGCTGTAGGACACGACGATACCAAATGTGTAACTCTTCAAAAAAAAAAAAAAAATGGTAGAAGGGTGAATTGTGTGATTTCAACTTATTACATTTTTTTTTACACTTAAAAATATATATAATTTTTTCTTTTTTCTCTTTGAGTCCCCCTAGGGGCTTGATCGTTTAGGTTGCACCAAGATGGCGGTTTCCCCACTTACTGCCTGGAGCCGGAAGTGGGGAAATTGAAAACATGGCAGCGATGGAAGCCTTCACAAGGCTTCCAGCTGCCATGTTCAGTGTTTGCAGCTAACACCTTGTGAAATGACAGGATTCCAATTAGCCGCTAACACATGCTGTGATCCCACTACAAAGCCGCTTATGGCATCAGGACGTATGGATACTGTACTGGAGTGTGCCATATGTATCAGATGTAGCTGGGTATTTCTAGCCTTTGATATTTCACAATAAGAAGGGTTATGTTATAAACAGAACATGTGGAGAAGCTTTTCTTACCTCTCATCGATAAGATGAAGCAATGTGCCAGTCGTTGTGATCTCCTGATAATATATCAGATCGATTGGATATGTGGTGATTATTCTTGGGTGCTCTTTTAGAAAGGTGTTTAACCTGGTCCCGTCCTTTCTTACTAGTTTCACACCAGAGGTTCCCCTAAAGAGCAAAAAATTTCTGTTCATGGGATCACCTACTTTTCCTGCATGGTTAATGCCATACAAACATAAAATTCAAATCAGTCATGTGTTAACAAAGGTACAAAAATGCGCACACGACAGCATAAACTGATAAATATTGTTCTGGATCTTGGAATTCAACAGCAGAAATAGTTTTTCTTGTTGCAGTGTTATGCATTCTGTAAAATCAGGATTTTTGGTATTGTAGTAACCAAGAGACTTAAGCTGGGATTTTATAACAAACTACTGTTTTGTGTTGCTTGTACATCCTGCCTTCAAAAAACAGACTAAAATAGTTGAACAACCCCCCCCCCCCCCCCACCACCACCAAAAAAAAAAAATAAATAAAAAAATACCACTAAATCTACAAGTTTATCTAGCAAAAAATAATCCTCCATGGAATTACTAGAAATTGCGTAATGCGGTTATCCCCATTGATGCCATTAAACTCTTGCTTCAAAAAACTCACTGGACAAAGTTTTGTTTCTTAGAATTCAACAATAAGTCTGGACATTACAGCCTGTAATTTTGAGCACCATGATATAACAAAAAATGTCTGATCATATCCCACCACGAAGCCTCAAAAGATGTTAGAAGTACATCAAAGATTGAATGAAGTACTTTCAACTAGGAAAATCAGGCCCAGACTAAAGACATCCATACTAAGACTTTCTGCATGATCTTGTTAGTCCTGGATGAGTAATAACGGAGTGTTACTGGTCCTCTACAAGATCTGGTGCCAAAACCTTCCACCTTGGGGTCACATTCATAGACTTGCCAGGGGAAATTAAGATGGTTAATGGAGAGAGCAGAGTGCAATGAAGTAGGGTCTTCAACAACATTGCAATGGCTTCTCTAGTGACCACCTTGCAGCTACCTGGTGGAGGAGTATGGTCAGAATATTTTCATCAGGAGATCTACTAATAGGTAATTTGTTTAAACAGATTTATATCCCTGGAAGTAAACGGTGGATACTGGCACACAGAACTGCAAAAGCCCAGATGTCTATGCTTGTGTTCAAAACTAAGAATTAGTCCTTTAAATTGCATAATGAGACTTTATATGGGACTTTTGTTTGATTCCAAATCTGGGGAGCCTGGTTTCGGCAAAGTCCACAAGATGATATGATGAGTCTTTGTTCCGAAGCAACACCTTGTCAGTCTTTAGGTCCCTGTGCACCAGTCCTCTGGAATGCATGTAGTCAAGAGCACCAGATATTTGTGTTGTGCATCTTTATGGCTTCTTCTGGAATTACAACCTGCAGAAATCAGATCAGCATCATTAGCTATAGTCGTGTACTACCTTAAAGGACTTCTATATGTTGGACTATGGTGGTTGGTGCAGTTGATGATGATGTAGGTACAGTGGTTATCTAATGGCCATGTTTCGAACTTACTGACAAATTTCGTTCCTACAAGGGTGGATAGGGCTCCATTACATTTGCTAAGGGACAGGGCTTATGTTTTTACAGGGATGTTTCTCTACCCTTTGGGAACTCACCAAAAGAAGGGGTTATGCTGTAAATAGAATATTAGAGAAGGCCTTTTTTTACCAAGCATTGATGAATATAATACAATGCGCCAGCTGTTGTTTTTTACGAGTCAGACATACAACTGTGAAGGGAAAGGGTTTAAAATTTTTAATTTATCTTTGTTTTCTCTCTGAGTACCAAGACAGCTCTCAATATTCAAACGGGCCCTTCCTTATAGTTTCATAACCAGTGGTTACCAAAAGACAAAAAAAAAAAGTTCAGTAAAAATTTTTGCATAAAAAAATTTAACACCCATATTTTTTTCCAAGATCATTTTTTCCCTACAAGGTAAATGCCCTTTCAAACCCAAAAGCAAAGCAATTTTTTAAAAATTTTGTATAGCAAAAAGGGGCCAAAACAAAAAACATTTTCCCGACAAACCAGAAAAGATTGTTATGGATCTTGGAAATTTAAAAAAACAAACAATTTTTTTTTTTAAATTTTGTAAAAAGCAGTAGTTTTTGGGATTTTTAGAACCCAAGGGCTAAAACGGGAATAACAAACTACTGTTTTTGTGTTTTCTTGTACATACTGCCTTCAAAAACAGACTAAAAAAAATGTAAAGCCGAATAACTGTTTTAAAAAATACAAATTTTTTTCTAAACATATATAACCTGTAATACCAGTTTATTTGAATTTCTCCGGGAAAATTGGGTGGGGGAACATTCAAAAAAGATTTTTTTAAACCCTTTAAAAATTTTTCTTTATAATATAGAAAAACCCGTACAAGCTTTGTATTGCTTGATGGGAAAAAACAAATTAATTTTGGGGAGGGTTTCAGAGGGAGTTTCAGGGGGGCCCCACAAACAAACCCCCAAATTGTTGGATGTTTAATACAGAAGATGTAAATTTTTTTTTGGGGTGGGGGGTTTTTTTTGGGGGGTGGTTTTTTTTTTTTCCATAGACCTGTTCAAATAAAAAAAAAGGGAATGGGGAAGTGACCATTTATGTGCACAACCTTTTTAATTCCAATTCTTTGAGAGTTTTTGGGGGTAAACCTTTTAAAAAACAAGGGGTTTCATTAAACCAAAATAAGTTTTGGCTTTGGGAAGTAGAAAGCTAAAACCAGTTCTATAGAAAAAAATAGATTGGATTACCTTAGTTTTTAAAAGTGGGAAAAAAAATAAAAACATGTTTTAAGCTTTTTTTTTTTTCCTTTTTTTATTTTTTTTAAAATAGAAAAAAGGGAGGGGGTTTTTTAACTCTTTTAAAATTGGGGTTTTTTAATTTTTTTCCTTTCCATGCATTTTTTTTTTTTTCAGTCCCCCTGAGATACTTGTCGCTAAAGCCCCGGGACACCTTTTAAATTTGAAAAAAAAAATAGAAAATTACTTTCTGAATCATGAGAAGTAATGGGAAAAGGGGTTCATTTTTTGGGCTTTTCGACACACTTTGGATCAAGGGCAAGTCTTTTTTCCAATGGAAAAAACATTCTCATATCAGTTTTAGGTTTTTGCACAATACCATAAATGGCAAACTTGTAGTATTGCTTAATTTTTGGGGGAGTTATTTTAATCAATTTTTCCATTCCTTCAAATAGAAGTATAAGGTTTATGTACACTGACCTAGTCAAAAAACCATGTAGCGTTTAATTTAAAAAATAAAGGTCCCCTGGTTTAAGCCATAATTGACTCTGTTTTTTTTTTTTTTTAGATTTTTTTATGACTGCACTTGTTTTTTTTCCCTTGAAAATTTAATTTTTTGGAAACTTTTTTTTTTTAACAGATACAACCATTTTTTGCAACTTGCACAATTTTTTTCCCTTTGCCCAAATTTGAAAACTTTTGCTTTAGTATACGTTTTCAGTTGAAAAGTGCGAAATCCAAGTTTTCTCTGTTAAAATTTTAATGAATATTTGGGGTAAAGCTAAATTTGGCCTTGTCAATGTACATTCACTTAAAAAAAATGAAAGCTATTTTTAATTTATTCATGTCACACTATCAGGTAACACATCTGTCCTCTGTTGAAAAATGTAGTGTGCACGAAGCCTTACAGGATAGGACACTTGTGGCATACCCCTAGTATCAGAGGGTTAATCACTCCTCATGCAGTGGCACCCACGTCCAATTTAGGTTATTGGGGGGGTTGATGGGGTTTTATGGACAGACATTTTTACCTTTCCTCCCCCACGCAAAGGTACAATGTTCATCCCTTTCCCCCCACAGGGGGCAGTATAAAAATTCCTTGGTTTTTCCCGCAGCACTTACTCCTTTTTTTAAAACAGGTGGTGGGCTTTTTTTAAACTGTTCCTGACGCCCCCTTTTTTAAAAAATTAAAAAATGCTTTGGAACATGTACCATGTGGGGGGGCTGTACATGGCAATCTCGCTGTTAAAAAGGGGCTTTAAAAGGGAAAAGTATAGAGTGAGGGGCACCAAATCTTTTTTCCTTTTTTCCCCAAATACCCATCATCACAAACGGTTGAACACATACTTGATTGTTAAATGCTGGTGTAGCTTTTTCCCCTTTGAGTGTGTATTGCATGGGGACCCTTTGAAGGTCCAGAAACAAAATTTTCATACTTAAAATACCATGAGTTGTCTTTTGTTCTTCAAAGTATTTCCTTTTAATTGAATCTATGTAATTTCATCTTCATACCCCCAAATGCCCAAACTATATCTTTACGCTCCTTAGTTATTTATTTGATCAGTTATGGCTTTTGTTTGAGATTTTTAAGTATTTCTTATTTTTTTTTGTTGGGCCCCATATGATCATGAAAATTTATCATTTTCTACTAAGTCTAAATGCCAAAAACCTTACCTTTTGCCTTTAAAGGGGCCCCAAAAATTTTCCCCTGGAAAAATTAAATGGTTCATGAGTGTCAAAAAGGGAGTCTTAGGGGCCCCGTTAAAAACGGTTATTTCAGAACGTATTTTTCCTCCCGGGTTGCCGATCGTAAAATAGTTTTGAAATCAGTTTAAAAATCGGTTTTTCCCCAAAAAAGTGTCAATAAGTGTTGGCAGTATTTGTAAATGATTTCCCCCACGGATTTACCCCTCAATCATTGTAGGTGGTGAATCCCTCCGGAAATAATTGGGCATGTGAATTTTTCCCAAACCCGGGGGCCAATCCGGGGAAGGAATTAAAGCGTTTGTGGGGAACGCGAGCCCTATTTTCTTTTTGAAATTTAATAGAAAATAGGCTTTTGACTTATTTCGGGGGGATTTGCCGGGAAATTTCGTCGTTTTTCAAAAAAGCGGCGGAAAAAAAGCCCTGGAAAGGGGGCCTTAAAAAGGACCGTTTACATAGTTTTGCCCCCTTGCTGAGGACAGAACAAATTCATTGATTACCTTAAGTTGTAATTTAAGTCAGATGAGGAAGTGAATGTTTGTACCCAAAATTTTTGGCCCCTGTAAACCCTTATTAAACATGTGTGTTGTTTCTAGTAATTGTTTGGGAAAAAATTTTGGAACTGGGGAAGAGCCCCGCCACAATAGCTTGTATAATTCTAGGAGTGACGGGTGGCGTCAGGAAGGTGCACTTCCCATAGGTGATCTCTGCTGCTGTTAGGTATATGTGGTCAGGCCGCTTTGAGCCCCAGGCAGAGATCAACCGGTCTTTTAACATGTACAGTGCGTCCGGCGCACAAACCCGGGGAAGGAAGTACTTTTTTCCAGACATGCGCAGTGAAGTGTTTAGAAGCGGGGCCGAAGGGTCGGGCCCGGCTTTCGACATGCGCAGTGCTTTCCCCCGGCGGCATCCCGGAAAATGCATGTTTTTTCCCCTTTCGGACATGCGGTCCAATACCCGGAACGCGGGTAAATAAAAAGTAGACTTTTATAGGAACCCGGAAAATAGGTTTAAACAAAACACTCCCAATTCGGAAGTGTGAGGGGGCTTGTCTGTTAACATTTGAGGGGGCCTTTGGGGTTTTTAAGGAAGCAGGTGATTGCTCTGGCCCCCTCTTATCCGGGTGCCGATACCAAAGGAGCTGCGGGGATTTTTCATTCCTATCCCGGACAGCATCTAAGCTAATATCAGTCTCCTTTTTAAATTTTGAATAGGAGGTTTTACTTGTTTGAAGACAGGTTGTATATTGTTGATATAGCTATCTTTTCCCGGAGAGTTTTTGATCCCTTGATGACCCTAAAATGTGGGGGGAAACGGTCGGGATGTGGGATGTAAGGTTTTTTACACTTTTATAGTGATATTATCTGTCATAAAAGCGGAGCGCCCTTTATCGGGGAGAATTACTCCCCTGACGGATAGACCAGTATGTGTTCATTAGGTAGTGTGGTAAAATTAGGGGTTTTGATTGTATAAAATTTTTGATAGTCTAGTAAAAGTTTTGTTTTTTAAAGGGATTATAATTTGCAGTGAATTTGGTTTAAATCCTTGTTTATATAGAATTTGGGGTTTTTTCAAGGGGAGTAACAGACTTTTTGTTCCCCGCGCGTGTCCCTTTTTGTGAGCTGTGTTTTTGGTTTTTATTTAATGCTCAACTCTGCCCTTTTTCAGCCCGAAGTCAGGTCCTTTTTGTGTCGTTTTTTTCAAAAAGGCCAATCAGGGCTAGCCCCCCCCTCAATGCAACCTATTTCTTTGAATAGGTAGAAACATTTTGAAAAGGCCTCGTTCCAACGGCTTATTTCGGACGGATTTGCCGACGGGTTGACATGTCACAATCCGTCGGCAAATCCGTCCAAAATAAGTCACAGCCTATTTTCTATTGATTTCAATAGAAAAATACGGCTCGTCGTTCACAACGACGCAAAATTCCGTTCCGGATTGCCGCCGCAGATGACGACGGCGAATCCGGAGCGGAAAAACAATGACATGTTAATTATTTCCGGACGGATTCACACATCTACAATGATTGTAGATGGTGAATCCGTCGGGAAATCAGTTACAAATACGTGCCACACTTAGTGGCACTTATGTGCAACCTGATTTTCAACTGATTTCAGAACATATTTACATCGGAAATCCGTTGTAAATACGTTCTGAAATAAGCCGTGTGAACGAGGCCTAACTCAGTGGGCGGAGCTAGCCTTTGGTGGGCGGTGCTAACATCTGCTCATGAATAAGATTTAAGGGGTAAATGCTCTAAAACTACATCTTGCAGAATAAGGGACACAGCGCTGGGAACAGCAGGTCTGTCACTAGCTTGTGCTGCCCTCAGCAAGGGAGGCATAACCTATGTGACAGGTTCCCTTTAAGCAAGGAGCGCTTTAAACATTGCCATGGCTTCTCTAGTAACCTGCCCTACCTGGTAGAGGAGTACGGTCAGGATTTTTTTGCCATGGGATATACTTTAATTTTGTCTGTTTCCACTGCTTCCTTCCATTGAAAAATTTCAGTTGAAACAAGAACTGCAAAAGCCCAGATGTCTATACTTGGGTCCAAGACTAAGACCTCCTCTTTTAAATTGCATAACTCAGGAGACATATATAGGATTATTTGGGACATTGGTACAACATGGAGGGCCTTGTTTCAGCAAAGTCGTCAAGCTTAATGTGATGAGTCTTTGTCCATGAGCAACACATTGTCAGGCTTTAGGTCCCTGTGCACCAATCCTCTGGAATGCATGTAGTCAAGAGCACCAGATATTTTGGTTGCACACCTCTTTAAGGCTTCCTCTGGAATTTCAACCTGCAGAAATCAGATCTGCATCATTAGATATAGTTGTGTACTACCAACATTATACTGTAAAGGAGCCCCCTCCCCTGAACTCCAGCAGGGTCCAATGTTTCACAAAGGGACATGAACGTGTTATATGTATCATTAGAGATGGAGCTGGGTATCTCTAGCCTTTTGTTTTCTCTTACCAAATTGATGAGATGGAAGAATGTGCCAGCCATTGCGATCTCCTGAGTCATAACATAATCTATTGTATCAATGAAGATTGGATACGTGGTGATTATTCTTGGGTGCTCAGAGATTAACAGCTGTATCAGAAAGGTGTCCAACCTGTTCCTGTCTTTTCTTACCAGTTTCACATCCAGTGATTCTCCTAAACAGTAAATGTATAAATAATTTACAATAAAAATCAAACACCACAAGAAGGGGTGAATCCTCCAGTAATGAAGGGGTTAAACATGACACGAACACTATCCACTCAGATTTTGCCCCTTATAAAACAAGTAATCTATTTTTGCAGCCCCCCCATGCTTGTCAGAGATGGGCCAAACACAGGTATTTATATAATACGGTAAATTTGTATCGGGGTCACTTTCGTTCCATTGCTCCACGTGAAATGCTCTGACCAGGAACAAGCGGATCTGTGAGGAGACACTTTGCAATTATTCTGCAGATGGGGAATTTCCGATCACAGCCATATTTCCACATATAAGAAAAGAGGCTGAAATAGGGATCTGTATGGAAGCTCTTCAGTCTGGTGCTTGGTATCAGGACAGGAATTGCTGTGCACCATGTTGGGTAAGTACTGGTAAACTTTAATAGACTGGATTATCATGGACATGGCGTCACCAGTTACTTTAAAACGAGAAACCATAAATGTTAGACTGAAAAATTTAGTTCTAAAAGAGAGGCGCTTTTGAACTTTTAACCCGTTGCTGACGAATGGTCATAATATGGCTCTAAATTATTTATTTTTTTTGCTTCTGAAAGCCATAATGCATTCACTACAAATGTGTTCTTTGTATTCTACAGGTTAATGCGCATCTGGCAATACCAAACATGTAGGGTTTCTGTCATGTTTTAGCACTGTAAAAAAAAAATTCCAAACCTTTTCTATTTTTTTAAATTTCTGCCATGTCACCAATTTGTGCAACCAAAAACTTTTTGGTACAAACTCTTAAGGATGTGAGTAAGGGGCATTTATAGAGGGTTTAAAGTGCATTTTTTATTGCTACCAGTTTGGAATACAGGCAACTTTTTTGATCACTTTCACATACTTTAAAAATTGAATGACCCAAAAACCACAGCTTTGGCAGCTGGAATTTTTTGTTTGAAAAATTCAGATCTATTAAAATAACATTTGTCCCATACACTGAACACTGTAGGACACAGCGATACCAAATGTGTAACTTTTTACTAATTTAAAAGGGGCAAAAGGGCGTGATTTGAACTTATTTTTTTATTTTTTTCACTTAAAAAAAAATTAAGTTTTAAACTGAGTCCCCTTAGAGCGCTTCACCACTTGGGGACACGATCATTCCTATGGCCAGAAGTTGGGAAATAGAAAACATGGCAGCGATGGAAGCCTTCACAGCTTTCAGCTGCCATGTTCAGCATTTGGAACCCTGTGATTTCACCAGGTATTAGCTACAATTAGCCGTTAACACCCGGCGGCTGTGTAGTGGGATCAGGCGGAGATCCCATTACAAAGCCACTTGCTGGTATCAGGACTAGAGCTGAGCGATTTTTTTCAAAAAATCAAGATCAATTTTGACCGCAATTTCCCATTAAAGTCAATGGGAGAAGATCAGGTTAATTTTTCGGGGGCAGACGTGCTAATTACAGGTAATTGGTGGGTTGATAGGGTTTATATGGGCGGACCATTTTTAACTGTTCCACCCTTCATTGCTAGATAGCTTACTTTAATCCATCTCCCTACAGGAGGGCAGCTTTATGTATATCATGTATTTGTTCACAGCAGCAGTTATTATCCCTGTGTATAATACAGGAGGTAGGCATTTTGTTTCACCCTGTTCCCTGATGAGCCCTGTTTTCAAAGGGGAGACGCATCAGAACATGTGACTAGTACTAAGGGGCTGTATAGGGGCAAGTCGTTGCTGAAGTGGAGCCGCCCCTTTCGGGGCGATGTCCCCACTGCGAGGAAGGGACAGTATAGAGAATAGAAAAGCATTTGTAAAAGATTGGCATTTTTGTCTCTAGTCAGACAGTCATAATTTTTATTTCTGTAAATCACGCTGAATAAGGTTTTTTTCTATTTTTCGTTTATTTTTTGGGATTAGTGGTCTTTGCAGTAGTAGTTTTGGAGTTCATATGTTCACCTTTTTTAGCAATTATTTTGAGTATTGGGATGAACAAAATACAGCAATCCTGTGTGTGTTCAGAGCTGTCTGTGGTATTGATATGTTCACTTTAGTCAGCGGATCAATATGGTTAAAGCAATGCTAAAGTTTGTATATAAATGTTTTACTGCTTCTACACTAGCACTTACGGCAGGGTCAGGCAGGCTATAGGGGGGTCAGGCAGGCTACTTTAATGTGTTATTTAAAAAAAAAAAAAAAATCCCTTACTCACCTTCCCCACGCTCACTCACAGCTCAGCTTCCGGTCAGTGTGTGCTCAGAACGGGTGGTGTGATATGACATTGCGTTGCCCACGTCAGCACTGTAGGCCTGTGCAAGGCCTGGCAGACAGATGATGCTAACACCAGGCAGTCCTTCCTTTGGTGGGCCCGGGAGTTCAGAGGTAGGAAGCGCCGGGCACCGCAGTAACGCGTCCGCCGGCAGGCGCAGTAGCAGAACTACCAGGGGAGCAGATGTGTTAGCAGCTGCCCCGTAAGAGCCCGGGCCCCGTGGCAGCTGCTACGTCTGCTACCCCGGTAGTTACACCACAACTTCAAGTGAGCAATTAAGTTACAAAAAAACCTACAGAATTTGTAAACCTGTTTTGAATATAACCTTTTCTACTTTACCTAACTGAACAGTTTGAAATAATATAACCAATCATTGTATTTGAAAATGGCAAGAATATAAGCAAAGTCACTTGCAAAAAGTTTCTGGTTTAAGAATTTTGGGGGCCAAATGGGGGTTTTGGGCCACATATGAGGCGATAATGGCCATCCTATCATATCCCACCATGAAGCCTCAGAGTTTCAACGGGAATCCCCGGGATCCATTAGTAATTTTAAAAATTCAGAAAAGGGCCCGGGCTAGGGACAACCGGGAAGACTTCCTGCTTACGTTTGGGCCTATAGAACCCAAAAGTTTTTCATGGGAAAACATAGGGAAAAAGGGAAAAAAAAAAAATAAACGGGGGAGCATCCCAGGGTTTGGGCAGTTTAAAAGTTATGATCCTCTATAGAGATGGGCGAATTTCTCAAATTCCATTCGTCGAATTTTCCGACAATGTTTCGGTCCGAATTGCTTTGGATGGAAAAACGCTTTTAAAAAGGGCCCTTTCCCCCCGGCTGCACCGAAACCTCAGGGGGCCCTTGAAAAAAAGTTGGGGCCATGCTTAAAAATGCAGAAGGGGAGCTTGGTTTTGGGCTTCAAAACAATGTTGTGTTTTAGTATGGGAAACCCGTTTAAATGTCCCCTTCACTAAAAAAATTCCCCTGGGGGACTTAAGGAGGGGAAAATGACCAAAAAACTGAAGCAGGGGAAGGGACCTGATAAATCATGGGGAGCGGGCAGCGGAAATTAAAAAAAGCCGGGTCAAAGGGGGCAACATCGTGAACGGTGTGGAAGGGACAGGCAGCCACAGCAGCATGAGGGAACAAGGAGGGCAAAAAATGGACAAATGGTGGGAAAGTGGGGGCAAAACCCGCCCCCTGGGTAAAATGGTTTGGTGGGGGCAAAAGGAAAACGGGGGAAAAGGGGAGGGGTTTTTGTGGGGATAAGGGAGGGGGGGGGCATTAAATGTGGCTGAGGGAAGGGAGTTTTTAAACCCCCGACCCCCATTTCTCACAGTTTGGGTGAGGCATCCAAAAACTGATTAGTCCGAAGCCCCAAGGCCCTTGGCGTGTGGAAAAAAATGGCCGATTTCCCCAACCTATTTTATCTTGGGAAAAAATCCCAAATCCGCTTTTCCCCTTTCCCCCTGGACAAAACGGGTTTTTTCCTTGGGGTAACGATGGCCCCCCCGCCGCACTAAAAACCCCCCTCTGAAAGCCCACTATGGGGTGGGCCGGACAAACTTTCTCCACTGAAAAAAACGGGGGGGTTTGCGGGGCCCCCGCCATTTTGGGCTGTCCAAGTAGGGGCCCCCACCCGTTTGGGTTAAGGGGCTTTTCCCCCCAGGGCCCCGCTGTGCTGGGGATACCCCCTCACTAAGGGGGGTGAAAGGGAAACCCGCCCCATCAGTGACCCCAGACTTTGGTTGCTGCCCCCTGGGTTGGTACTGGGGCCTTCCCCCCCCCACCTCCCCCAGCTGCCCCCAAACAGTAGTACTGAGTGCTGAAAAACCTTCCCCGGTTTAGAAACCCGGCAGAGGGGGGGACGAAGCCCCCAATTTTGGCAGCAGCCAAATTGGGTACGGAAAGGGTTTTCCCCCATAGTTTTTTGAGTTTTTGGGGCTTCCCTCCAGCAAACTGGGGGGAGAAAGGGCCCCCCATTTTTGGCCGGGGAAAGGGGGAGAAATCCCCCTTTGGAAAAGGAGAGCCCGAAGTCATCCCCCTGCGGGGCCGGGTTTCTGACTATTTGGCGTCACTAGCCCCGGGAAAAAAGATGTTTCGGGCCAAAACTGCCCCAAGTGACTCCCAGGGGGTCCCCGCCGCCCTCTCCCCCCTGTAACTGCCACATTGCTTTTCGGGTCATCCCGCCCCGTCTTCCTCATTTTTCCCATTTAAACCCTCCCTTTCCCCGTTTCCTCTCCCCCCCCCTCGGTTTCCCCCGGGGGAGAAAAAAATTATTTTTAAAAAAGGAAAAATTTTTTCCTTTTTTTCCCCCGGGACAAACCCCCTTTTTGCCCCCCCTTTAATTTTTTTTTTCTTTCCCCCCTTCCCTTCCTTTTCCCCTTTCCCCTTCCCCCTTCTTTTCCTCTTTCCCTTTCCCCCCGTCTTTCTTCCCCCCCTCTTTTCTTCCCTTCCCCCCTTTTCCTAACCCCCTTCCCCTTTTCCTCTTTTCCTTTCCTCTTCCCCCCCCTTCCCTTCCCCCCCCTTCCCCTTCCCCCCCCTTTCCCCCCTTTTTTCTTCTTTTCCCCCCCAGTTCAGGTCCCCACCGGGCCCCAAAGTGGGCCCGCGTTTTGTAAATTCCCCCCCTTTCCCCCGCCCAGACAGATTTTTCAAACCCCTCTGTTTCCCCCTCCCATTCCCCCAAAAAGGCCCCCCCGGGCCCCCCCGGCCCGGTGTCACGATGGGGCTACCACTGGCTGACACAAAATTTCACAAGGGAGTAAATCCTGTCCGCCCCGGAATTTAAACAAAAAACCTTTAATGGCCTTTTTTCCCCGGGTTTATACCAAATCGGTCCAAAATGGGGCAAAGGTTTGGGAAATTTCCCCGGGTGGAAAATTGAAAAATCAGGGAAATGGTTGGGGGAGGCCCGGGTTCCCGGGGGGCGCAAATCGAGGAGGGTGCCCGGTTTGTTTGGGAAAGGGTGGAAATGCCTGCACAGTTTCCTGGCCATTTTCCCAAAACTTTCCCCGAAGATCGGTGGGAAAAACTTTGGAACCTTTTTTCCCCCAACCCGATTGAACAGTGCCCATGCAGGGCCCCCAAAGGGCCATCCCTCCCTTTGGGGCAGCGTGACCCCATGTTACCCCCCATTATTTCCCTCACCAGGGTTCCCCTTTGCAGGTTTGGGTCGGAAAAAGCCCACACACCCGGGTATCTTGCTGCATGAAAGCGGAGCGGTTTTTTCCCGTGGACTTCGTTTCCCCGAAAGGGAAAACCCGGTTTTAGAAACTGGGCAAACCGCTGTGCCCTACCCCATGTGGGAAGATGGAGGAAGGGGGACATTGGACAGGGGGAAGCCGCAGTTTGAAAAAACGTGGAGGGAAAAAAAAAAGGGCGGTGTCTTCCCCGTCCAAGTGGTTAAAAGTGCCTGGGCAGGAAGTGCATTCACCCAGTGGGCTGTAAAGGACCTGTACTGGCCCTGACCGTAGTTACAGCTCGACATCCACGCTGCCGTGCACCTTGGAACAAACCGATAAGCTCAAGGACTGGCCCACCTTCTGTTCTACATATTTATGAAGTGCTGGTACTGCCGTTTTGGAAAAGAAATTACAGCTTGGAACTCCATCTCGGCTCAGCACAAGCCATTAGTTCTCTGAACGGTGCAGAGTCCACCATTTGGGAAGGGAGGGACTGCAGTACCAACAACTTGGACAGGAGCACGGTCAGTTTCTGCACCTTAGGATGGTTGGACGCATACTGTTGTCTCTTTGCAATCGCCTTGCTGAACGACTGCTGGCGCCATGAGGAGCAGGAGCATCTGGACCGGGAGATGTCAAAGAGAAACAGCTCCCTTCTGCAGAGGTGGTGGAGCCTTGACTGGCTGCAATGGCATGCGTGAGCCGTGATGCCAACTTTAGCTCCCTGGCCACGCTTCACTTTCTGCCCACAGATTCTACATATACCCATATTCGGCTTCTCCGGTGTCTTAGCAAAGAACAGCCACACCGCTGAGTATCTGATTTTACCACCAACGCTCCGCACTAAGTGATTACTGCTGCCTCGCTGAGCACCTGCGCCACTACTTTCTTCGACCTGCGAAGCGGGTTTTCTACCCCGTGGCCGCTTGGCTCCCGACCTTACACTACTGCTACCCTGCTGACTCACGGCCATACTACCCACTTGCTGGCTGCGCCACTGCCTGACGCGCAAGCTGACGCCCTCTTCTTCTCCTGACGATAATGAAGCCCTTGCTTCACCCGGCTCCCAAGTGCGGTCGGCTACATCATCAATTTGTATTTCATAGTCACTGCTGTCCTCATCGCCGGTCTTGGTATGCAGAGGCTGACCCCTCACAATATGACCTCCCATGCCACTCTCCACATCTATACTTTGCCGCCTACTGCAAGAAGCAGTGGATATTGGCCCCATTTCTTCGCTGCCAAGTAGCTGCTGACTGCCCTCCTCAAATTGTTCATCCTCGCTATGTAGTGGCGCTGAGCCCAGACCACATAGTAGATCTCTAGCTGAGGGAAAAGGATGGGACAGAGTCGGGTTGAGGACAGGTGAGGGCTGCTGACCTGCTCGCGGGCCATGCCAACTAAGGGTTGTGTCTGACGTTCCCACCGACTCTTGGCTGGGGTTGTCAGATGTTATCTGAGAGGAAGTGGATAACCTAGTCAACCAATCAAGAACCCTTGGGTTGCTGGTCAGCACACGGCCGCTAGATAACAGCGGCAGTTGTGGCCTCACCGAGTGACCCTTGCTGCGACGTCCCCTTGCTGTGCTGCAACCTGGGCCTGCTCCAGGAATGTTTGTGCCTCTGCCACTCGCAGGTGAAGAGCCTGCCACCTCTCTGTCTGACATACTGTTTGTTCTAAAATGTACAGACACTGTTTGATGAAGATATCTGTATATGATAAATACACAACCTGTATTTGACACCAAATGAACCCACTAACAAGCTTGGGTAACCCTTGGATATAAATTTCGCTCCACAAATGGGCAGGAAAAATTTACTTGTATGTGCCGTTTAAAAACACTATTTTACTGAATATAAAAACACAAACGGGCTTAATTAACCTTCGGATATGAATTATGCTACAGCCTAAATTCCTTCTTTGGCGGTGAAAAGGAACGTTTATTTTAATGAATACAACTGCAGAAAAATATTTAGTTAACCCTTGGATGTAAATTGTGCAAAAGAAATATGCTGCCAACAATTACCAGCTTTGTAGCATGTTAAAACGCTGTGTTTTACAGAGCACAACCACCAAAACAAACTTGTAATTAACCTTCGGATATGAATTATGCTACAGCCAAAAGTTATTTTTTGGCGTTGAAAAACGTTTCTTTTAGTGACCACAACAGCAGAACAACGCTTAATTAACCCCTGGATCTAAATTGCGCAAAAGAAATGAGCAACCAAAAATTAAGTGGTATTTGGATTGTAAAAACACTGTTTAACTGAATACAACAGGAACAGGCTTAGATAACCCTTGGATATTCAATGTGCTCCAGAACTGAGCAGATAGCATTAAACTGTACATGCCGCTGCATTGGACGCACACTGGACTTCAGTTTCAATACCCCACAAAATTAGAATTAGAACATAAGAGAAGTCTCTGAGACAAGCTGTGACACCCCCCAAAAATCGCTGTATAAAAATGAGTTTTTTTAGCATGAGAGATCATAAGCAGCCGTGGCAGCACCTTCCCTACACAGTACAGTGAGAGCGGTATGAGCTGCCAGCGTCGCGCCCGGACTTGCATAGTGCGGTGACGTCACAGAATTCCGCCGGTCTCTGGCTTGATCTCTGCACATGTTATGTAGGCTATGCCCTTCTTCCTCCCAGACTTATTTGCCCCATGTAACACCATGTGCTCGCAGCCATTTTATCAATCAAAAGCACGCTTCGTTACCGCGAATCACCCCAAACTTCGACTTCGTTCAGAATCGAAGTTTTCCTGAAGTTCTAAACGAATTCCACTTCGTTAGAATCGATTCGCCCATCTCTAATACTCTACAAGATCTGGCGCCAAAACCTCTACTTCCACCTTGGTGTCACATTCAGAGACTTTCCATGGGAAATTAAGATGGCCAACAACTGAGCTGATTGGCCATTGCAATGGCTTCTCTAGTGACCTTCTCCCAGCCACCTGGTGGAGTATGGTCAGAATATTTTTACCATTTGGATATCCAATCTGTAACTTGTCTGTTTTCACTGCTTCCTCCCAGAGATGAAATCCAGTTGAAACAACAAAGCGAAGAACTGCAAAAAGCCCAGATGTTTTAGGCTTGGGTCCAAAACTAAGAACTCGCCATCTAAATTGCATAACTTAGGAGACATGTATGGGACATTGCTGAAACCAGGCTCTCCACATGTTGAGTCATACCAAGGTCAGAAAGCTTGATAATGATGGTCTTTGTCCATGAGTAACACGTTGTCAGGCTCTAGGTCACTGTGCATGAATCCTCTGGAATGCATATAGTGAAGTGCACTATATATGTGGGTTGCGCACAACTTTATGGCTTCCTCTGCAATTCCAACTTGCAGAAATCAGATCTGCATCATTATAGTTGTGTACTGCCATAAAGGGCTTCTATAAATTGGACTATAGTGGAGGTTAGTGTGGTTGGTGCTGCTATAGGTAAATTTGTTACTCTGATCTTGTCAAACATTGCGTTGTAATGGAGCCCTCATCCACCCCTTGTAGGGCCCAATGTGTGGCTAAAGGACACAAGTTTTCCTTATGTATAATAAGAGATGTAGCTTGGAACTTCTAGGGTTTGGTTTTTTACAATAAGAAGGGCCATGTTAATAGAACAGGTGGAGTAGCCTTTCTTTGCCAAGCATTGAGATGAAACAATGTGCTAGTTATTGTGATCTCCTGAGTCATGACCTAATAATCCTATCCATATCGAAGTGTGGATACGTGGTGATTATTCTTGGGTCCTCTGAGAGCGAGATCCACACACAGCTCTGTCAGAAAGGTGTTCAACCTGGTCCTGTCTTTTCTTACCAGCTTCACCGCAAGTGGTTCACCTGAACAGTAAAAAAAAAAAAAAGTTCAATAAACTATATAAAAATATAAAAACACAAATCCCCATTTTTCTTTACAATACAGTTTCCGTACATGGTAAATGCCTTACAGACCTAAAAAGCAAAGCAATTAGAAAGTCATCATGTATATGCAAAAAAGTACAAAAAAATGCACAGAGCATCATA
>JAODAL010050619.1:0-27268 GCA_025379985.1 Phyllomedusa bahiana
CAAAAAATTGATGTATTATAATAAAAATATATATAATATTAATATATATAATTATAATATATATATATAAAAAATATAAATAATTATAGAGATTGACATATATATTTTGGGGTCTCAAAAATTTGGAGAATTGGGGGGAAAAAAAATACTCTTGAGGGACAAACTCCAAACCCCTTATTGTAAAGCAAAAACCTACCACTGCCCCAAACACCCAAGTTAGTAACGGGTTGAGCAGGGTCTTTTCAAAAAGCGAGTGCTTCTCCCCCCATTTTTTTTCACTCTCATTTTACGACGGAAGCAAGATTTTACTTGAAACTGACATTTGCCTTGTTGTTGAGAAAAGGCTCTGCGTTTTCAGTAAAATTTTGGGGGTGAAAAACCACTAGAAGTTAAAGCTGCGGTTTCATTCATTTGTGGTAAACTAAGCATGGACGGTGCTTGCGGGGTTTTTGGAGCCTAAAGGCGCAGAAATAAGAAGCAGCAGGAGGCTACAGAGCTGTTTACCAGCAACCTTCTGCACCCCCTGCTTCAAAAAAAATAGATGCCAGTTCTTCGTGAGGGGAGACACGCCTGCTGAAGGGAGACACCCGCGGGAAAGGGGGAACATCCTGCTAAGGGGAAAAACACGCCCCGGGATTTCAAACTCAATCGGGAAAAATTAGCAAACAGCACGAGAAACTCAAAGAAAAAACCCCTTTAGCCAATTTTTAAGTGTAACCCTGCTGTGTTGATCCAGAGGAAGCCAAAAAACCTATAAAGTGGATGGTAAGTGCCCTTTACTTGAGAGAAAATTCCTTCCAGACGGTCAATAAGTTGAAACACGGCCATACAACAGTATCCCCCTTAATACAAACAAGTTTGGTCTCACACCAAAAAGATTTTTTAGAAAAATAAACACAGGTGCGGGCCGGTGTGGCACAAAATGAAAAACAATACAATTTTGGGCACTTACTAGCTCTAAAAAAAAGTCAAAGGGAACATGGAATTTTTTGGAAAAACATTCTCTACTTTAAATACATAAAACATGAGGGTTTCCCAGTGAAAATTTTTATCAAACGTAAAGCCCACCGCTAACGTCTAGGTGACCTCAATCAGTAAGAGCGGTTTAAGCTGGGAAACTTCTCTCCCTTTAAAATGGAGGTCTGAACGGCACCAAAGAGGTAACAAAGAGTAGGTTTCTTCTGTTTAGGTCGCCTTTAGGGCAGATAGGCTTTTTCAGTTTTGATAAAAATGTGCACTAAGTGCCACATGTAGAACCTGGTTTTGGTCAAAACTCATTTTTTCCCATAGGTTACTAGGGGCAAAACAGGGGTTTTAGACAAACAGAAAGGGAAGATTCTCCAAAGGAACCCCACCCAACGAACGGCTTGAGATTTTTTGTTTTGCCTTTTTCCCCCCTTATTTGCATCGAATCACAAGGCATATGGGAAAGGGGCTGAAACCCACAGTCCCCTTGTTGGTTGTAACAAATCCTAAAATTCCCTTTTTGACCCCCCGGTCTTGAAAAGCAATGGGTTTTTTTTTAGCCAACCAGTATCTCTCATCTACGACAACGCTGTATGGGTTTTTTGTCCCTTTTCAGTGCGAGCAGAGAAGATACTGGCTGGCTGTGGGGGGATGGGTACCGGGAAGGGGAAGATCCCCCTTTAAAGGGGAGAGCACCGAAGAACATTTGTAGATTTTTTTTGTTTTTGCCTTTTCGCCCCACTTAGCTCTGCATACAAAAGGCATTAGAGAAAGGGGCTGAGACAGTTTCTACATTGGCCCTAAGTTTTTCATGTTTTTAAAAATAGCAGAAATGCTTCCAAAAACCCATTTCTTTATGACTTTTTTTTAGGCTAGAGAGTGCTGCAAAATTTGTTTGTGTTTGCATTTTGCTGCCACCCCCAATCCCCATGCTTATTTTTCTCTTTTTGGATGTGCAGACCAAACTCTGTTTTTAGATGTTTTATGGGGGCGGGGCGGCCTACATTTTTTTTTTTTTGCCTTGGACCCTCTGCACGGCTTTTTAAAATCAGTACAGAGCAGGGTTTTAGCTGGAATCTTTTTCTCCCCAAAATGTGGAGGTCTGAACTGCACCAAGAGGGGGGGAAAATAAAAGGAGGTTCTCATCGGAAAGAGGGCGCCTTTTCGTCAGTAGATGGGCTTTTAAAGGTTTTGATCAAAAATGTGCACTAAGAACCTCATGTTTTCATGTATTTAAAAGTAACAGAAATGCTCTTCCAATAATTCCTATGTTCCCTTTGACTGGTTTTTAGTGCTAGTAGAGTGCTGTTGATACTGTATTGTGTTAGCCTCTACCTACGCTGCAACAGGAGATTAAACTGCAGCAATATCCTCCTTGCTTGTCACATTCATAAGCCACAAGGTGTTTCTCAGGGCATCTTATATTTTGTAAGAATGTAGGGTTGTGAAACCAGATCAGGTTAGCTAGGGAACAGGTAAAATATGAAATAGATACAGCTACAATGCATAAAAAGAATTCCTTAAGGATATCCCAACCACAAAAATAATATAGACATGAAGATATTATCATTTATTAAGCCCTGAAATTAGTTAGAACAACATTTTGGACTTAGGATCTACTCACACTGTGCTTGCTTTGATCGCCAAACATATCCATATGGTACCATTGACTTGATGGATGGGGTGGGAATGTCCTTTTGGCCTCTGTCAGGCTGCCATACGTTGCTATACCTTTTGTCATCTGTACAGAATAGCGTATTATTCTATACAGAGGAACACAGTCAATGAATATACATTTTTTTTAACATGGGAGTCTATAAGCGACATGTGCCACTGTATGCCTAAACAATCTTATACATCAGATCCATCTGTCAGAGATATATGTCGAGAAATCCTTCCAATTTATACCTCCAAGGTACACTACAAACAGTGTGAATAGATCCTTAGAATGAATGCTGGATAGTGTTTTTTCTTTTATTTAAATAATTGATACTACTTCCATACATATTATTACTATATCATAATCACATTTATACCAACTGGTTTTGGAAAAAGGATAACAAATCAATACATTCAACATATTTTCTTTTATCATATACTTCCTTCCCTCTTTCCGGCCAAACCCTCTTAAAAGTTGTTCCAAATATCTTTTTGTTCTAATTTTGCCTGAAATCTTTTTATATTCTCCAACTCTATTTACTAAATTTTGTGAACTGCTTAATGAAGGTATTTCCTTTGAACACCACACTCTAATTAATAATCTAGCCAAAAAAGAGAAGTTTTAATTTTAGTTTATTCTTAATCAACTCAATTCTGTAATTTAATCTGGCAGATGACATTGACAGGCTATGTTCATACGGCTTAAATTCGGACGTATTTCGGCCCGTATTTCGCGGCGTACTGCGCTCAATACGGGGCGAAATACGTCCCAATAATCATGGTAATCCACAGTTCTCATAGAGAACTATGGATTACGTCTCCTCTCCCTGCTCACACAGTACGCCGTGTGGGGAGATAAGTGACACAATTATTCACGCCGTTTACGAGCCGTGATTAATGAATGTCTATGGGGCCGGCGGGCCGGCCCCCCCTCCCGAACACATGGCGTGATTGTGGGGAATAATTACGCCCCTCAATTATGCTGTGTGAACTTAGCCTAAGAGGTAAGATCATTTTGAGTTTATTTTCAATAAGTCACTTCAAGAGGTGGCCATTAAAAAGGGTTATCCAGCCTTACAAAATTTACATATCCTTAGTAAGGCGGGTTCACACGGCTAATTCAAGCCGTAATTGCGGGGCGGATTTCGGCCGCAATTACGTCTTCAGTACGGGGCGGGGCGGAGGCGGCAGCTCGCCGACCCCATAGACATGCATTATCCACGGCGCGTATCCCGCGCGGGGAGAGACGGAATCCATAGTTCTCTATGAGAACTATGGATTACCGTAATGCCTGGCACGGATTTCAGCCGTACTGCAGCACAGTACGGCTGGAATCCGTGCCCGAAATAAGCCATGTGAACGGCCCCTAAAGGTAATCAGACCTAAAAAAGTACATGGGACCTAGGCTACACCTCTTAAATAATAAATGTAATTTATTACATACCACAAAAAACATACAATTTAAAACACAAATATACATATTCCCACACCAAAATCAGGAGGAGAGGAAAAAAAGAGAAATGTTAAATAACATTTAATGACTTCTGTTGTTATAATATAAAATGTGTGTAATAGGATCAATACATCCTGCTAAAATATACACCAAGTGCCATATTAAAAGCAAGAAGTCGCAATAGCAGAAACTACAGTAACCAATTGTTGTTACTCCAACTGTGCATTAAATAAAACATATAGAAATATCGATCCAAAATAATGGTTGTAAATATTTGCAGCTCCTATGAGGACTAGCAGGACTTTAATCAGATTCCCATGTGAGTAAAGGTCTTCCCATGCAGTTCGCTGTTATAATATGGCTTTCTCAGGGATCCTATTACCCACATTTTCTACTGTGACGACAAATATCATACAATATTGATTCATATTTCTCATGTGTGTATTTTTTTCTCTAATCCCTGACTTCAGGGAGGGAATATGTACATCTATGTTCTGAAAGGGATTTTCCCGTTTCATTGATTAACTTTAAACAGTGTTGGCAAGGGTAAAAACAAAGACTCTTACCCAATACATTGCTGTTGTGATTTTGCTTCTCTTCAGAGTTAGGAGCAGATCTTATTTTCTGCTTTTGCACACAAGCTTCCCTTGTTAATGACCACCACTCCAACTTTTACAGGCTTAGCAGAGGTCAGACTGGTGATGTCATTCCCTGCTGTGTTTGTTATCTCAAAGATCGGAGCTTGTTTGCATTACTTATTGACAAGCTTTAACTCTTTAGAGCTCTCTAATCTTATGCACTACAGTTTACAAACCTCTTATTCTCATGCCACTATAAAAGGATCAGCTATAAACAGCAAAGCTGACATGTCACTCACTGCTATAGAACCACCTACAGCCTAACCAGGAAGTTGGAGCCTGATAATGCCTGTGAAACAGCATGGTGAGAACATCCCCTTCAAGTGTTTTCATTGATTTATTTGTATATTTTTGTTTGATTGCTTATGACTGTATACATAAGGACCAGCACTCTGGTTTACTCATATTTACATGATGCCCTTTTTTTTTTTTTTAAATATAGCTATCCTCAGAATAGGTCATTGCTATCAACATTAAATCAGTGGAGGTCTGATTCCTTGGACCCCTGCCAATCAAATGACTGAAGGGGAAATGGCACTTGTGTGAGCGCTAAAGCCTCTCCAATGTTTACCGGTGCTTATGCCGGTAACTGCTGGACTTTTAGCAACAGCGACACAAGGTATTGCTGCGCTGTTGTGTTCACTTGTTCACAGCAGGATAACAAGAGTTCATTAAGGGTGTTGACCTAACCTTCAATTCCCCAGATCTCATTCCGATCAAGCATCTGTGGAAAGAGCTGAAAAACTAGTTACATCCATGGAGGTCGCTTCTTGCAAATTACAGATTATTAGAGATATGTTTTCTGTTCAAATTCTGTTAAATGTTGCATAACTTATAGGATGGGGTTTCATAGCATAGATGGATAATGACCCAATGTATACCCCCAAAGCAACCCTAGAGGTGGCAAAAATTGGAATATTCTTCAATGGATGAGTAAGTCATCTGACCTCAGCCTGATTGAGCATGCTTTTCACTTACTAATGACAAAACTAGAGGTCAAAAGCCCAACAAACAAGCAGGAACTGAAGGTGATTTCAGTTAAGGTGGCAAAGTATCTCGAGGGAGGAAGCTCAGCATCTGGAATATCCACTGGTTCCAGATGTCATGCTGTCATTGCAAAATAAATTTGCATCCAAGCACCGAAAAGAATTGTAACATTTATAAATATGTTAATTTGTTGGGAAAATGGAAGAATTATGTAAATTATGGCTGTAATTTTTAAATGATTACGTAAATCTCTTTGCTAAACCCCTTTAAAGGGTCTGCTACTTCAACAAAAAGCTTGTCAGGTAGTTGGGGAGGTTGCAAAATAGAAAAAAAACCTTAATCTTTTAAACTTGCTTTGTTCCTGTACTGCCAGCGATCCTGGTGCCCCTGTTGATAAGGACACAATCAGTAATTACGTGACATCACAGCCAGTCACAGTCCCTCATGGTCTCATGCTGTATAGCCAGGAAGAGACCATTGCAGCCTGTAAATTGCTGCATACATAAGCAATGAATGTGATATCATTAATCGGGCATACTGGCAGCAGCACTGGAATCTAGTGAATTTTAAAGTTTTTGGGCGACATGTATGATCGGGCTTTTCGCCCGTTTTTTGGCGTACACTCCCGGCCCGAATCCCCCTGTCGGACGCAGGGATGCGGTGTTAGGCGCAGCGTTCGCCACTTTCAGCTGCGCCCCGCATGAAGGGGCGGGCAGTGGGCGCGGGTGGGCGCGGGTAGGGGTTCCGGGCGGGATGCCGCGCGCTCGAAAACTCCGAGGCATGTACGATGGCGAGTTGGCAAAGCGAGGTGCAGTGCAGCGCCTCGCAGCTCCGACAGGCAGACCAGGTTTTTTTTTGGTCTAAATGCTCCGCGGCGGGTGAATTGCAGGATCGGAACATGCGAGGAAACATAGAAAAATCGCGACAAAAATCTCGGCGCTCCGCTCCGTGCAGCAGGAGTAATGATTCCGAAAAAATCACCTTTATAAAGGCGGAAAACAGTGTCAGAAAAAGAGCTGAACATAAAAAAAAAAAAATACATTAAAAGAATCACTTTCCAAAAATCTAGAACGGCGCAATAATCAAGAATTATGATATTGGAAATTGCCGGGAAAATACAAAATTCAAATTCTGAAACCTATCTCATTGGTCGTCATAAACCCAGCCAATCATAATAGAAGCGACAGTGAACCATTAAAACCTTATGGGGAGTTTAGACCAATCAGAATCCACGGCGGGATAGTTCAAAATACAGTTAAAATTGCAGAAAAGAGCTGATTGGCTGAGCTACCGGGGACTGTTAGCTCAGCAATCAGAATAGTAGCGACAAAGACCCCATTCTAGTCCTATTGGAGAAAGTTTAGACCAATCAGAATCCACGGCGGGATAATTCAAAATACAGTAAAAAAGAAGACAGAAAGTACTGATTGGCTGAGCTAGCGTGCTTGCTTATCCCAGTCCAATCAGAGCACGAGCTACTTCTCCCATTATAGTCCTATGCAGAGATGGCGCACTGAAATCTCGGCACTCCAGCGCTGTGCGGGCATGAAGTAAAAAATAAAAAAATTATTTATTAAGTGTAAAACATTATCATATAAAGAGCAGAACCCTTCTTTACAAAATAAAGCAGTTAAAAACACCGAACAACCGCGTTTGTCGGCCGATACCCTGGCTGCTACATAGGGGAATTGCAATAGAGAGAATTGCCGGAAATACAGTAATCAATTGTTTAAGCTATTCTCATGTGTCAGGGCAGAAGCCAAGCCAATCAGAAAAGGAGTGGTCTAGGCGACAAAGACTCATTATATCCTATGGAAGAAGTTTGGACCAACATTAAATAGAGCGACAGTGCCACATTCTAACCTATGAAGGAGATTAACGCAATCAGAATAGGAGCTACAATGTCCCCAGTTATAACTATGGAGGAGAATTGACCAATCAAATAGAGCGACAATGTCCTAACTAAATGAATCCTATGAAGAAAAAGATGACCAATCATATTCAAGCGGGAACAGTCAAAATACGAGTATAAATGCAAGAATGAGCTGATTGGTTGAAGCGGCGGGGATCGTCCAGCTTAGCCAACTCAGAGCGCCGACGCTACTTTCTCATAGAGTTCTATGGGGAAAAGAAATTCTGAGCGCGCTCTGTGATTGCTAAGTTTATAAGAGCGCCGTTATTTGACCAATGGGAGAGCGAGTGACGCGCCATTCAGGTTTTCTAATGCAATCTGAAAAAAACTGTACATGGCCGAAATTCAAATTATAACACTACAGAAGTGGTTTCCCGATGTGTTATTAAAACGATTAATAATATGGGTTAACGAAAAAAAAAATATTAAATCAATAAAATCATGTTATTTCGTTATTTTCCGTTGCACCCATACTATTGATCCTTGGCTAACGAAAATAAAGAAATAAACAGATTTTAGTTGAATTAATATTTTTTTCGTTACCCCCATATTATTATTCATTTTATAGACACATCGGGACCACTTCTGTAGTGTTAGAATTTGATTCGGGTCCGCGTGTAACGCGTTGATTTTCAGATTGCATTAGAAAATCCCATAGGAGCGTCGCTCGCTCTCCCTTGGTCCAAATAACGGCGCTGCTTTTAACTTAAGGCCAATCACAGAGGCGCGCTCAGATTTCTTTTCCCCCATGAGAACTCAATGAGAAAGTAGCTCGCTCCTCTATTGGCTAAGCCTGACAGCCCCCGCCGCTTCAACCAATTCAGCTCTGTTGCTGCATTTTTACTGTATTGAACTGTCCCGCTTTGAATATGATTGGTCAATTTTTCTCCATAGGATATAAATGGGACATTGTCGCCCTATTCCTGATTGTCAATTCTCTCCATAGTTATAATGGGGACTTGTCGCTCCTTCTAATTGGCTGGTTTATTGCCGACCAAAGAGAATAAGCTTAAACAATTTGGAATTACTGTATTTGTCATCTCTATTGCAATTCCCTATGTAACGCGCCGGTCTCGCGACAAACGGCGTTGTTCGGCAGTTTTTAAAACTGCTTTATTTGTAAAAAGGTTTCTGCTTCTTTATCTGAAAATGTTTTACACTTAATAAAAATAACTTTTTTTTAATAGCTTCATGCCGCACGGCTCTGAGCGCCGAGATTTCAGAGCGCCCATCCTCCCCATAGACCAAATGGGAGAAGTGAGCACGCGCTCTGATTGGCTTGGAAGCCAAGCCACCGCCTAGCTCAGCAATCAGACTCCTTTTCTGTCTTTCTACTGTATTTTGAACTGTCCCGCCTTGGATTTGATTGGTCCAAACTTCTCCATAGATATAATGGGACTTGTTCGCTCCTATTCTGATTGTCAATAATTCTCCATAGGCTAGAATGGGTCTCCTGTCGCTCTATTCTGATTGGCTGAGCTAGCCAAGTCCCCGGGTAAGCTTAACCACTCAGCTCTTTTTCAGCATTTTTTACTGATTTGAACTATCCCGCCGTGGATTCTGATTTGTCTAAACTTCCCCATCAGGTTTTAAATGGTTCAACTATCGCTCCTATTCTGAATGGCTGGCTTCTGCCGACCAATCATAATAGCTTTCTGAATTGAATTAACTGTATTATCCCGCAATATCCTCATATCCTAATTCTTGAATTAGGATATTGGAAATGATTTTGTTTTTATGTATTTTTTATTTTTTAGTTTTCAGCTCTTTCCTGGATGTTGAACGCCTTTATAAAGGCGATTTTTGATTCATACTTCTCTCAAAACCGACATCTGGAATGATTTTCTCACTGTCCAGCCTGTCCGTCGCACGGAACGTTTTTTTCCCGGCGCAGTCCCACAGGCGCCTAAGTCCGCACTGCGCCCCAGTCCCCCTGCACTTGCCCCATACACACTGGCGAGGCGCAGGAACTTTTCCCCGCATGTAAGACTCCTCTACCTCCGTCGGCGAATCATAATATGCGCCAGCGCCGCACTTGCCCTCCGGTCCCCGCACTGCCGCCTAACACACTCCCGGGCCAGGGCGCGGCGTACTTTTTCCCAGCATGTATGAGTGCGCTACTCCCGGCGGTCATCATAGGCGCAGCGCCGGCACTGAGCCTCTCGGACGCCGCACCTCGCCTAAAACACAGGGGAAGGCGCAGCAGACTTTACATTGTATGTATGAGCGCACGCCCCGACCCCGGACATAGAAAATCACGTCAGAATCCGCCGGAATAACTGGCGGAAATGTGCGCCCCGACCCGCGGGAATTCATACATGTGGCCCTTTGTTTTTTTACATGTTAGAACCTCTCCAACCAGCGGACATGTTTTTTTTGGTAAAAATGGAACACCTTTTTATATTAAAGTCTACACTTGTGTCATATAGTGATAGCTTAAAAGAGTTGTCTAGGTCCTAGAAAAAATAAATACTAAGCTCATGTAGCCCCATTAAAAAAAAAAACAAAAAAACAAACAACTCTATACTTACCTTCCTCTGTTCCAGTGCTCAGTCTCTCCAGTCTTCTGGTTACATTTCTTCTCTTCTGAATTAGTAAGTCACTGCTACAGCCACTGATTGGCTACAGCTGTCATGTGCCACTTCCTTACATGTCTATTCAGAATAGAACAGCTCCAAACGGTGATAGAAACAGAGGCATGTGTGCACCGCAGCCAATCAGCAGCAATCAGTGACATCCTCATTTGGAAGAAGAGGAACGTGAAGAGTAGATTGTAGAGATGGAGCTGAAACATAGGAGGTGAGTATACGTTTTTTTGTTTTCTTTTAACAGACACCAGGAACTTAGAATCATTTTTTTTTTTTATAGGATCTGGATAACCAGTTACTAATTTCAAACCCATTGTGGTGGTGTAGATGGGGTAAGTTATGAAAAATGTGCACTGTCCAAATACTTCTGGACCCAATTTGTATCTACTGTGATCTAGAATTCATTGGGCCCCATTGCAAAGTTAGATGGGGCCCCACCACCTTATGACAATAAACTAAAACAGCAGCAATAATTAAAGATATAAATAATACCACCATCTGTCAGAAAACACACACAATAGAGCTGGAGAGCAGAAAACTACCAACTACTTGTTCCCTACAAAAAGTTACAATGTTCTTGCAACTGACTTGGTCCCCTCAAGCTCTGGGCCCCATAGTGGCTGCTGTTTGTAATGAGTAAAGCGGGTAGTGGACTCACTGGATCACTGCCAGGCTTGCTCCAAGGGGGCATAACTAAGCGGCCGTCGGGCATCTTCACAAAGACTTTGATGGTAAGAATGGCTTCCCCGACGGTCACCAGGTGCAACCTCAGAGCAGTCCCCGGCAGTGGCAGCTGACCAGAATGGCCAAAGCTAGGCACCAACAGGAATAGGGACAAAAATATAGCAAACTAGGTGTAGAGACGTGCAGATACAGAACTAAACAGACATAAGGCCAACAGATGCCATACAGGAAGGTTTAAACGGAGGGCAAGGTACAAAACATATAAAGACAGGACACAACACCAAGAACATGACAAGAGACAAGCAGAGACTCAAGCCAGGAACTATGGCATAAACTCACAAGGCAATCAGCAGCCACATGGCAAGAACACAGAGATAAAAACATGGCAAGGAAACTCACAGACAAAGACAGACATATGGAGATCAACAAACACCATGGCAGATTCTACAAGGTCACTAACATCACACACCATAAGTCAACACAACAAGGATCAGGCAGGGAGTGTGGGGAGGAGCAGGCATATAACCACATAGGTGGAAGATGATTGGTAGAGGAAGCCAAACCCCACTGCACACTGTGGGAATAAATGAGAGCATAATGTGGCTCTGGAAATAGGGCAGCAGCCAATATGGAGGAGCAGCATGGCCAGCAAGGGAAAAGCCACACAGCAACCGCAAATGGGTAAGCGACAGGAGAGTACACGGTGACAGCGGCACCGCAACAGGAACCGGATCTGCGTCAGGAACACAGATACGTCCGTGGTTCGCAGCAGAGACCACGACATAAGGACAAGACCAGAACAGACGAACCATGTCCGCGGCCCAAACATGTTCGCGCAACGGGTCCGTGACATCTATTCTGCTATGGATATAGTAGAACCGTTCCATGCTATTGTGTATATATAATTAGATTAACATTACAACCTTTAGTGTTGTATGTAAGCACAAAAATTCTCCAAAAACTAACTGTAGTCCTAACATCACCCCCTATACAGTATATGAGCTCTGATGGCCTTTAAAGGGGAACCGTCACAATAGGTATTTGCCCCCTTGCTGAGGACAGCAACAAGCTAGTGTCGAGACATTGCTGTTCCCAGCACTATGCACCTGTATTCTGTAAGAGCAGCAGCTTTAGAGCATTTACCCCTTAAATCTTGATTCATGAGCAGGTGTTAGACTCCACCCACCAAAAGTGCTACTCCGGCCCACGTGCCAGTTATTCACGATGTTTTCTATACCTATTCAAAGTAATAGGTTTGTCAGTTGGAGGTGGGGCGGGACAAGCCCCGATTTGGCTGGGTTTAAAAAACTGACACGCTGAATGTCTCTTTGAATGACTCTTCTGGCTTGAAAACTGCAGATTTGAGTATTAAATACACGAAAACTACAGCATCTTACAGAATAAGGGACGCAGCGCTGGAAACAGCATGTCTGACACTAGCTTGTTCTGTCCTCAGCAAGGGGGGCACAACCTATGTGACAGGTTTTCTTTAAAGCTCCATCTTATTTCTCCTGCCTCTCCTTGCAAGGAGTAGATGAACACCTGGTGTCTGTTCCTTCACCTGCCTCCCACGCTCCCCAAAATGTCTTCATGTAGCAGATGTGTGTCTGAGCGGAAAGAATTCAAATCATTTTGTCGGAGTAATCCACTTAAATGATAACCTGACTTTAGAATTTTGTACAACAGCCGTGTAGCCAGAAAAGTACCAGTATATACAGTACAACCTGGCTGAATGGCTTTGTATAATTCATGAACCTGAACGAAAAAAAAACATTCAAAAATACTACCCGATGAAAAACCACAAGTGAGTCACCGTTACTGAATGTGTTGATTCATCACGTTCTGAATTTCCATGATTTTATTTTGTGTGTGTGACAGGTTCTATTCTACCCCAACCTGCGCTTCAATTATTTGGCTATATTAAAATGATTAAAATGATAAAATGGTTTCTATGGTAACCAGCTTTGTAGAAATAATAACATTTGTTGCTCCTAGCAACCTGTTGAAAGATTAATCACTGCATGATCTCTGCATGTAGTGTTCTGAGTATACCCTGAGCTGCAATTTGCTATTTCAGTATAATACATTTATTATGGGGGATGAAATAACAGGACCTGCTGCTCAGAGCCTACTGGCAAAAAGTACAACTCTAGGAACATTTTCAAAAATGTATCTATGGAGCCTACTAACTTTCTAGAACTGCCGCATGGTGTATGGCTAAAAAGCTACTTTAAAACGCCAAAGGCCTGTGCCTAAGGCCTTGCCTGCACGGGATCCTGGGGGTCTGCGGCTGAAATTTTCAGACGTTTGCGGTTTTTTGCAAATGTCTGAAAAACTGTGCTTGCAAACTTTTACATGGGCCTCTATGGAAAAACCCATGCAGCGTCCCATTGCACGGGTTTTCCGCCATGAAAGGGGGGGGGGGCGGTTCTTCAGACTCGCCGTCCCGCCCAAAAAAAACATTCTACTTGTTCATTCTTCCGTCCGGTTTTCATATGGAATATGAACAAGTGAATGTGAAGGGGGAGGGCTTTTCTCCGCTAATCGCAGAGAAAAGCCGTCCTCCCGCACGGCACGAAAACCAGGAAAATAAGAGTTGGATAAACCGACCGTGTAAACGGGCCCTAACTCTTATCCCAGCCATTTAGACACCTTGGTGAATTAGAATGCAATCAGAATATTGGTCTGAAGACCGCTGTGGCCCCCTAGGCCACCCCTTAATCATCCCGTTTGGTCGTCATGATAGCCGGGGGGCTAAGAAATGCCCCGAGTCCCTGTCATGACTGTGTTTCTATTACACTATGCCCAGGGTGTAATACAATCATAGGTGAAATGCATGTATACTGCAATATATAGTATATATAATTCAAGTGATCCAATTGTTACTGTAAAAAGTAAAATAATGTCCAGAACACTCTCTTTTCCCATTTTACAAATAAAACGATAAAATAAAAAAGTAAAAAAGTTTGGTCTGTAAGGCTATGTTCACGACGTCTTAAATAGGGCACGTATATCGCACACATTTCGCCCGCGTATTATTGGGGGCGCTTTAAAACTTGGCAAAATGCACTGCGCAATTACGGTAATTCATAGCTCTCATAGAGAGCTATAGATTACGCCTCATCCCGTATTGTACGCGCGGGTGGGGAATTGACATGTCAATTGTTAGCGGCGAATACGTGACGCTGACAATGCATATCTATGGGGCTGGCCGACCCCCCCCCCCCCCCCCTGTTGCTTTCGAATTATGCGCTGATCAGCGCGTTGTTCCAAAACAAACAGCGTATTGTGGCGCGTTCCATAAGCGCCGCAATACGGCGTGTGAACATACCCTAAAAGTAAAATCTATTAAAATAGTATTATTTATCCAACATAGAGAATGTCGCAAAAAAAAAACCAACGCCAAGATAACTCCAAGGTTACTCCATTTCCTCAAAATATTAGAATTAAAAGTAATCAGAAATAATAATAATAATAATAATTTTTATTTATATAGCGCCAAAATATTCTGCAACACTTTACAATTTAGAGGGTATAAGTACAGACATTACACATTAAAGAGAACTTACAAATGAGACACAAGGTGTGGAGGACCAGCTCGCGAGAGCTTACAATCTATTTAGGGAGTATGGGTTGAGACAAAAATGGTTAAGAAGTGCTCAGGTTTACAATGGTCCAGGCATGTTACATAAATAGGAGGGTGGTTACATAAAAAGTTAGTGATACCTGCCACCCTGACAGTAACATCTATAATACAGATAGTGCCTGTGAGGTGTCCTAGTGGTGGGAGTGAATAGATAGGTGTGATAGGCAGGTGGGGGTTAGACATTAGGATCTTGATATGCCAGCCTGAAGAAATGTTTCTTAGGGCTCTCTTAAAACTGTTGGAGAAGTTGTGAATGTGCCTGATTGTCCGCATTAGCATGTTCCAGAGAATTGGCGCCGCACGTATGAAATCTTTGAGATGGGCATTGGAGGTTCGGATGATTGAGGAATGTAATCTGATATCATCAGCAGAGCGGAGAGGCATTGGGTATGGTGTTAGACAGAGATGAGGGGGTGATTAGAGGTGTTGCAAGCATTGTGGAGAGCTTTATGGGTGGAGAGTGATTGAGTTTTGTTGTATCCTGTACTGAATGGGCACCAGTGCAGTGGTACTGACACGGCTGAAAGAATACGAGCCTGCTGCTGCCATCAGGAACAGATTTGGAGAGGGGAGAGCTACAGAGAGGGATAACTAACAATAACCAGGAGTGCAGTAGTCAAGACGAGAATTGAATGAGAGCAACATGAGGGTTTGAGCTGTTTCCACAGTGAGAAAAGTAACGGATTTTTGATATGTTCTTGAGGGTGCAGAAGACAGGAGCGCGAAGGGATTGGATATAAGGGGTGAAAGAAAGATTAAAATCTAGTATACTACCCGCAAGTCAGTGGGACCATATGCTCTAGGAGTTATGGTGGTGCCACACACTGAACAAAATAGCAGGTAGGGATGGTTCGAAAGATGGTGGAATGGCAAGAAGTTCATTTTAGGTGAGGTTTATTATTCAGATGGAGATAGGACCTGATGTCAGACACGAGCGACAGACAGTCACTGTTGTTTTGTAGCAGGCAGATGATGTTTCGGAGATGTGTATATTTGAGTGTCATCAGCGAGTAGAGTTGGTACTGGAAGCCAATCTGCTATGGTTTTTGGTCCAATGGGGATTGGTATAGTGAAAAAAGGAGAGGTACTTAGAACCATCCCTGTGGAACCCCAACAGCAAGAGAAAGAGGAGAGGGGTAGAACCGGGAAAATGAGATGACTGAGGAGGTGGTCAGAGAGGTTAGGCAAAGGAGAACCAAGAGGAGAGACGGTGTCCAGGAGGCATGGTGCTGAACATGCCTGAGGAGAAGAGTGGTGGTCCCACAGTGTCAAATGCTGCAGGAGAGATCCATGGAGAAGCAGCAACGATTATTTCCCTGTGATTAGCATTGATGAGATCATTAGAGACTTTAACTAGAGCAAGTTTCTATGGAGTGTAGGGTGGTCGGAAACCGGATGTAGAGGATCGTAGATAAGAATTTTCAGAGAGATAGCGGATTAGGCTAGAGTAGACCAATACGTGTCCAGGAGTTTAGAGATGAAGCGGCAGATTAGAGATTGTCGGTAGTTGCAGGCGTGCAGATGGGTCCAGAGAAGGCTTTTAAGTAAAGGGGTTAGTTAGGGCATGTTTAAAGGAAGATGAAAAGATCCAGTAGAGGATAGAGAGGTTGAAATTGCAGTCTATGTGAGAGAGGACAGTGGAGAATTAGACTGGACCAAGGTGGTAGGGAATGGTGTCACATAGAGCATTGTGTGGGGGCGAACAGACGAGAGAAGAGCAGACACTTCTTCTTCAGTCGTTGTGTCAAGGCTGAGAAGCAGACTAGAGACGTGCCGGAGGGGACGGATGGGTGTTACTTTGAGGATGAGATGCAAATGTTTTGGCCGGATACTGTCTATTTTTGTCCTTTGAAGTGAGTGGCCAGGTCTTCTCAGCACAGAGGTCAGTGACTGGGGCCTGCGCATTTTGGGCTGAGGAGGGAGGGAAAGTGTCAAACATGCGTTTGTTGTTGTGTAATGTGAGAGATGAAGGGACGTGGAAGTATTTTGTTTGGTGTAGTGAAGGGCAGTGTGGTAAGTCCTGAGCATGAATTTATAGTGGAGAAAGTCACAGGTAGCTTTGACTTTCTCCAACATTCTCTCAAGCACACCTAGAACATGCGCGCAGAAAGTGAACTGAGGCATGTGCCAATGCTCGGGGTCTGACTCTGTGTTGCGGTGTATGTGAAGTTGTGCCAAAATGTCCAGGGTGTTGAGAGATTTCATGTATTGCTTGACAGCCAGGTCAGGACAGGATATCGATGAGATTGGGGGCAGTGAGGACTGTATGTGTCTATGGAAGATTGCAGTAAATGTGAGAGATGATAGCTGGAGAAATGACTGGACAAGGTGGGAGGCAATGGGGTCACTAGAGCAGTGATGGGTCCTAACAAAAACGAGAGAAGCCTGGACTCTTCTTTCTTCTGTCCGTTGGTTCAAGGGCCTGAGAGCAGACTATGAGGACAGTGCTGGAGGGACGTGAATGGTGTTACCTTTGAGGATTGAGATGAAATGTTTTGCCAACAACTGTCTATTGTGTCTTTGAAGTGCGTGGGCCAGGTCTTCAGCACAGAGTCAGTGACCGAGGCCCTAGCGTTGGGCTGAGGAGGAGTGGAAAAGTTCAAACAGGCGTTTTTTGGGTTGGTTGTCGTAATGTGGAGAAGAGGGGATGGTGAAGTATTTTTTGTTGTGCAGTGAAGGGCAGTGTGGTAAGTCCTGAGCATGAACTTTATTATGAAGAAAGTCTGCAGTAGCCTTAGACTTTTCTCCACAGCGCTCAGCACATCCTGGAACAATCGCTGCAGAAGAGTGAGTCTGAGGCGTGTGCCATGGCTGCGGGCGTCTGACTCTGGTGGTTCGGTTGTGTGAGTGGTGCAATATGTCCAGGGTGGTTTGAGAGAGTTTTCATTGTATTGCTTGACAGCCAGTCACAGGACAAGTCGGAGGAAGATTGGGGCATGAGGACTGTAAGGTACTATGATTTCCTGAGTGGTGTCATTGGAAGCGAATGTTTCTGGGATGGGTGATTGGGCAGGTGTGTCCAAGAAGGCTGAGAATTGGTGATAGTGAAGGAGATAAGGTTGTGACAGAGAGCGCATACGGAGAAATTAGGAGGTTATAAATGATGAGTGGACTGCAGAAAACCAAATCAATAGCGTGTCCATCCTTGTTTGAGGGAAATCTGTAATTGCAAGAGGCCTAAGGATGATGGTAGCGAAAGAAATCCGAGAGGCAGAAGGGGTTGTTGTATTTTGTGGGGGGGTAGACATAGGGTTGTCAATTGTGGATGTTGCAATCACCTATGATGAAGGTGTGGGTATTATCATGGAGATGAAGTGTGGGAGCCAGGCAGCAAAATGATCCCAAAACTGCTGGGTGAGCCGCGGAGGTTCTGTTACCAAACCGCGATTCTAGGAAAAATGGGACGGAAAGATCCTGAGGGTGTGGACCTCAAAGAGTGGGAAGTGTGAGGAGGCGTGCAGAAGGAATGACCCTGTGTAATTGCAGTGTGGGGAAAGGAGTATGCCAAACCTCAACCCGGCCTGCCTCTCAATCTGGGGGTGTGGTTGAAGTGTAGGCCGTCATAGGTGAGAGAAGCTAGGGAAGCGTTTCAGATGGCTGGAGCCATGTTTTTTCAGTGAGAGTTAGAGATTTACGGGGAGTTAGAGAGGAACAGGTCATGAACACAGTGAGTTTGTTACCAACAGATCGGGCTCTCCACATAGACACATGTAAAGTGTCAGGAAAAGACAATACAACGAATAGCGAGCAGTTATCCAGGGTTTCATGGAGGAGGAGGAGTGGATGAGCAGTTAAGGAGGGTGGGCGCGGGGTTTCGGAGAGATGCCCTGCAGAAAAACAGAGAAAGAAAAGTGACGAGCAGATGTTATAGTGTTGTGCGTATGAGCTGCTTTATGCAACATTATGGAGGCCTGGTGGTTTTGGGGTAGTTTAAAAAGGGAAAACAGTGTGTGGGATGTATACACATAGGTTAGGGGAGGGAGAGAGGCGCTGATGTGGATAGCATTTTCAGGTGGCGACACTGGGTTGTAGGAAAGGAGGTAGATGGCTACAAGGCTACAAGGAAAGTCACATGTATTACTAAATGGTATCGATAAAAACTACACTTCTGCCCTCATAAAAATAAGATCGCACAAAGGTCAGTGGATGAAAACATTTAAAAGTTATTGGTCTCATAAAATCGTGATGCAAAGCAAATTAAAAATAAAATTGTAACATTAACTATATAAAATGGTTATCGCCAGAATCTTACTGACCCGCAGAATAAAGAGAACTGTATTTATATCTAATTTATATAACACAGTTATATATGTTATTTATATTCCACGGTAAACTCTGTAAACCTGAACCCACTTAAAAATTCCACCCTGCCAATTTCCAACACATTCTATTATGATTTAAATAGTACCATTAAGAAGAAAAAATTACCACATATAAAGCAAGTCCTAATACAGCTATGTCAAAAGGAATATAGACCACCCACTGTTCTCCTAAGCCTAAAACGAGCAAAGATTTAGGGGGACATGTATGAAAATTGGCGCCACCTCAACAGTCGTACTTCTTAGTAAGTTAGTGTAGTATCCGTCACTATGTATGAAAGTGTCTCACACCACTTTATAAATGTGTGCCGTTGTGAGACACATGTATGGGCCAAAAAGTGGTGCATAGAATATATGCGAAAATATTTGTCTCAACCCCGCCACTATAAAATTGGCATAGATTGGTACGACAATTTGGCACCACATTTTGTCATGACACATTCAGAAATGTGGTGCATTGTACAAAGCTGGTGACCCACCCCTGGGAAATTGATGCATACAAAAGTGTTGGGTCTGTCGCAACATACATCTATTGGACAGGGCTATGGGTTGTTTGACTCCAGGCATGCCAAAAAGCTGGCACAGCTCCATTCATGCATATCGCCCTTAGAGTCTTTACCTGTGAAACTATAGTATATATATATCAAGCTGCTCAGCTCTCCCTGCTCTAAAATATGATAATAACAGTAAGGACTATTTCTTTAATTTGACAGGTTCCCTCTAGGGGTATTCAACAAATATGTTAATTAGATTTCCACACATAATGGCTTTCTGCTACTGAAGAAACTCAGATATTTCTACTTTTAGAGCAATATTTTCAAAAGAAGTCTCATTATTATACTTTTTCTCAGAATACAATACTGATGACCAACTCTTTTGAAACACATAATGCAGCAAATGTTCCTGATGTCAATAGCACCCTTTCTTCATCTGTTACTAATACTGCAAAACTGCCAAACCCAACCCTGGTTATGATCTCAAGACAATAATATGATATCTAAAGGAGTTTTCTCACCACAATGATTGGCTTTAAACATAGGTAAATAAAGATTATTACCAAGTACATTGGTCCTCTGATTTTGCTTCCCTTCGACTAACCTTTACTCCTGCTTGTGTACAAAGCTTCCCATTCCCCGACCACCCTGGCCCAACCCTGTCGGATGTCAAAAAGGTACATCACACAAACTTAACCCTTTATAGCTTTGTACCTTCTTTTAAATTTTAAACCCTTCTTTTACAATGCCCATAAAGCTCAGCTAAAATAGCAACCAAATGTCAGTCAACAGGAATAAACGGGAAGGTGAGCCTAATCTGGTGAAGGCGGCTTTGTAAAACAGCATGGCGAGAACACCTCTTTAAGTACCAGTCTGTAATTCCTGTATCTCATAACAGGGAGTACATACACTGCTTTTATGCAAGGCTCAGGAGCTATTTTGCCATAACAATCAGCTGATCATTATTGCTCCAGGTCAGAATCACCTGACAATTATCTGTAAATGCTGGAGCAAGCTCTGGCTGGCCATACATTTCACCTAAAACCATCAATATAGTACAGTGGGTAGGGAAAAAAGTATTAAACCCCTTTACTTTTTTCCCTCTTTTGTTTCTTTGAGCCATTTTTTAAAGACCCCAAAAATTTAAATTTTTTTTGCTGTTTAAATGTCCCCCTCTGCACCCCCCCCCCATTTTAAAAAGAAAAAAAACGAAATTAGATTTTTGAAAATTTTTTTTAAACAGAAAAACTGAAATATCAAGGGTTTAAAATATTCAACCCCCTTTTCTCAGTATTGAGTGAAGCCCCCCTTTTGACTGTACAGCATGAGTCTTCTTGGGGTGATGCAAAAGTTTTTCACACCTGGGTTTGGGGCCTCTGCCATTCTTCCCTTGCAGATTCCCTCCAAATTCCCAGGGTTTGGGTGCTGAACGTTTGGAAAAGCCCTTTTTAAGTCCCCCCAGAATGCTCAATTGGGTTTATCGGGGTCTGGCTGGGCCAGTCAAAAGGGACAGAGTTGTTCTGGGCCCCTGCTTTTTTTTTTAGCTTGTGTTAGGGGCATTCTTGTTGGAAAATAAACCTTTGGCCCCCTCTGAGTCCAAGATCGGGAAAAGGTTTTTATCCAGGATACCTGTATTTTGGCCGCATTCACTTTTCCCTTTAATTGCAACCCTCGTCTTGCCCCGCAGCTGAAAAAAAACCCCCCTAGCCTGATGCTGCCACCACCACGTTTCATTTTGGGTTGTACGGGGGATGTGATGACAGTGCCTGGTTTTTTTCCATGCTACCCCTTTCTTAACAACAAAAATTAATCTTTGTCTCATAGACCAAAAATCTTATTTCCATGCTGGGGGTCCTTTATGTTTTTTTTTCAAACGTATGGGGTTTCATAGCTTGCAGAGGGGGGCTTCCGACGGCAAACTAGCCATTAACCCCCTGGTGAGGAAACTTTCTCCCCTCCCTCCAACGCATCCTGGAGCCAGCCTGAGTGATCTTGGGTTCCTTTTCCCCTTTCACCAAGCCCTTCTCTCATGATTGCTTATTTTTGGGGGGACGCCCGGTCGAGGAAAATTGTGGTCTTCCCAAAATTCTTCCATGTAAGGATTATGGAGGCCACTGTGCTATTAGGAACCTTGAGTGCTGCAGAAATTTTTTCGTAATCTGGGCCAGATCTGTGCCTTGCCACAATTCTGTCTCTGAGCTCCTTGGGCAGTTCCTTAGACCTCATGTGCTCTGACATGCACTGTGAACTGTGAGGTCTTATATAGACAGGCGCCTTTCCTAATCAAGTCCAATCAGTTTAATTAAACACAGCTGGACTCCAATGAAGGAGTAGAACCATCTCAAGGAGGATCAGAAGGAAATGGACAGCATGAGAGCTAAATATGAGTGTCACAGCAAAGGGTCTGAATACTTATGACCATGTAATATTTCTAATTTTCTTAATAAATTTGCAAAAATATCTACATTTCTATTTTTTTCTTTCAAGATGCGGAGCAGAGTGTACATTAATCAGCAAAAAAATGAAAATTTTTTGCTCTTACCAAACGGCTGCAATGAAACAGAGTGAAAATTTTAAAGGGGTCTGAATACTTTCCGTACCCACTGTACATGATAGAGCTAAGTTAGAGCTATTGTTTTCTCTATCTAATGAAGGGGAATCAAAGTAGGAACCCCTTCCCCTGGTGTCCAAATCTTATGACCTTATGCAGCAAATGGACTGGGACTGTCATATTGTAACAACAGCTTAAATAGCTGCAGAAGGTTCTCTGTGTCCTTGTTTTATTATTCCAGGATCTCATCTATATCGTTGTCTCAGGCTGGGACACTGAAGTGTCACTAAGGCTATGACTACACTGCATCGGACAAAAAACTTCCGAAATCGACTGTTTTTTTTCCGATGCAGTACCGCGGTTTGTTGTCACGTTTTGCACAAAAACCACGGTCAGTTCTTTTTGAAGTCACCCTTAGAATTGAATTGTATGGAAAGACACCGAAAAAACTAAAAGCGCCGGCGTATTATATAACATGTTGTATAATACAACACCGCCGAAAGATGATCATAGAAAAAATGACCTGTGGAGACTAGAGGTTGTTTTTCTATTCTAGTCTATGGCGCTGCATGAATGCTTGTATTTTTGTCGCTTTTAAAATCCTAAAAGCGCCGTAAATACGAGCGTAATGCTATTCAGTGTAGACATAGCCTTACTCTACTATTCTTCTAAGTCCTCAGGTATCAAAATATTGCTATTCTAGGACCTAAGTATTTATTCTTTCAAAATGTTTTATTGTACACCAATTATCACATATATACCAATAAAAATATCAGAAAATAGATCAGTATACACATCCATCATATAAGAAATTTATCCCAAATAAAAGGATAAAAATCCATCCAACACAAGGGGTTAACATTTTTTTGAACATGAATTTAATATTTAAAACTTAAATTTTACTAAATCTGTCTGCATATCTCACCCCATGGCAAAAGAGTGTCGATAACAGAACCATAAAAGCAAAGTTGTTCAATTCAGAGATCACTGAACTTTCTGCACTTGTTGTAATCATTATTACATAATAAATGACCAAATAATTGGTATGTATCACTACTCCATGTAGTGGGGATGTTTTTCGGTTGCCTGTGTGGTCTGGGTGAACATGATTCACTTTTCCAGTCATTCCTTAAAGGGGTTGTCTCACTACAAGGATTGCTTTTTATGTTAAAGACTTCAAAAAAAAGTCACTTTCAATAGTGCCCTTAACAGGCCTACCTATTCCAAATATCCCCTCTTTTTGGGGCGCATCAGCCCCCTCGGGTCGCTATAGCTCGGGCCTGTTTGTTTTCTCTCATGATAGGCTGTCAGCCTGGTTGTATAGCACAGACCTGGCTTCTACTGCAGCCATTAAACACCCCTAAATTCAAAGTGAAACCAAAAAAACGGGACTCGGGGAACAGAACAATTTATGATAAACCCCTGTAACGCTGTGACCAGTAATGTGTTTGAGCTCTGCTAATGTGACCAAGTACATTTAATTTTCATTCCTAGGTTGTATAGTCCATACAACAGGCCCGATCAAAGCACCAGAAACAGACATACTTGGGGCATACAAAATCCCGAAGAGCCTCCAGCCTCTGTCACATCCAATGGAGGGTCTCCAACCTCTCTTGGTACCAGGATGTGAACCTTAAACCTTCCCCAATTGCTGCTTGTTTTCCTATGGGAAGTAAAGCAATACAACTTTCCCATGTTTCAAAAAATTTAGTTTCCTCATAATATAAACAATTTTTTTGAGGAAGATTTTAAGGGGGGGTAAGATTTAATTTAAAAATTAGGAGGTTTTAAAACCTTTACCCCAAAATCATATACAACATTTTCCCCCTTTTTAGTGCAGAGGTCAATATGGGGACCTACAGTATATATCCAAAAATTACCAACATCGTATTAAGTGTACCTTTATTCTGATATGCTGGTGATTAGTGTGGTGCTTTGGATATAGGTCAAAATCAAATTTGACTCAGATCCAAGCCCTAAAAATCAACTGTAACCCATGGCTGTCACTATAGCCATAGCAGCTGAAAAGTCTGTCACTTATCCGACTAATTTTTAGGGTCTAATCTACCTAAAAGGAGTGTCTACCTATACGCCTGCCTTTTTTTTTTTTGGAGGGGGCTGGCTACTATATTCGGTGTATTCCTACCTACTAGTGGCACAAATGAGGGGGCCCAAATTTTTGGTTTTGGGGGCACTTTATTGTTTGGGTCTAACAGTTTGTCTGGGTAAATTCTACAGGACAGTTGTCCCCCCAGAGGCCAAGATTCAGGGAGGTCGGACGGGATGAAGAAAGAAAAGAAAAACGACTATTCAGAAAAAATGTCCTTGTGATTTCCTTAAATGTAACTTCCCCCCAGAATCACTTAATGTCTGCGGATTGTCTACTTTTTCTATCCCCTACCACTATAGGGTCACTGTAGGGGGGCGGAAAATATGGTCTAAGTGTAACAGTTTACATTCAGTAAGAGTAAGATGGTATTATTCAGACCACACCAGTTTATGGCTCGGACTGGCCCACAGGTGAATAGGGGAAACCCCTGGTGGGCCCATGAGCATGGTAGACCTGGAGTTGTTTTTTAACTGCATAAACATCCTCAGAAGAGGCAAAAAAGCAGAGAAAGAAGACAAAAGGGAAAAAGCGGGGTATAGAGGCATTAAAAAGTCATTTACGTAGGTAGGGGGGGCCCTTTTAAAATAAACCCACCCGGGGGGCCCCAAAATGCCAACGGTGGGCCCCTAAATCAACTCCACCTTGGGGCCCCCCCAAAACACCCAGTCCAACACTGAGGGGGGGATGATGAAAAACGTACCGGTATTTAAAAGGTTGCTTGTCTATTGTTGTTATTGGTATTATTGATTTTGCTATGCTGGTTTGCTCAGTAATAGTATGGTGGTACTAGTCACTATATGGTAGTGACTGCTAGACAAACATAGTTCAAACCTTGTAAAAAAAAGTCCTAACTCCAATTTAGGGTAAGGGTTTCACTTATGGCCAGGATTAGGGCTACATTGATGGTTACGGTCAGAGTGAAAGAGTTCGGGTTTGGGATTTCACAAACCCATATCTTTGCACAATTTTGCACAGGTATTGAACCAGACAGGGACAGATTTAGGTGAACCTCAGCAATAATATTGCATGTTGAAATGTGACCACAGTAGTCAGTCACAGGCTGCAGCAATCACATGTGACAACATGGATATAATTGCGGTAGATGGGTTTAACAGAGGGCCGGGGAAACAAGTAAAACTGATGCAAGAATATCACTGAAGTTCTAACCAAAGCAATTTGTAGCCAAATATATTGTAACTGAGAAAAAAAAAGTATAAGTTTAGAGACAAAGAGTGCTATATAAGAATTGATAAGGACCCAAATGTGCCTAAATAAACACATAATATGATGTGTCATTGGTGATTCACGTGACCCAGCAGTCAGCTATTAGGAGGTCCTTCCTCCAATGACATGAAGACCAGATGTCCATGAGAGCATAACGGCAGTTCATATTCATTAGGTAAAAACATTTTTGAAATACAAAAATTTCCAAGTATTAACCCTCTATGTCCCTAACCAAAAAGGGCACCCTACCCTACAGGGACTACTCTAATGAGCCCTGCTTCTAAAAACATCCAGTTTCTCTAATTACAGTATACGCCATACACGTATCCCCATATTCTGATAGCAGTTCTTTAGGGAAATGTAGAGATTCGTAATATGGATAAAAATGGAGTGAAGTGAAATGGGCTTTAAAGCTCCAGAACAACAGGCAGAATCATAGGTACACAAAATATAGATGGCAACGACTGATGACTTGCCACCATGTGCATGCAAGCTACAAAGGACCACTGATGAGTGTACTGCTACTACTGGTACTCCCCCCCCCCCTTTGGCTATTTGAATCTGCAGAGAAAATCTGCATCAAAGTCTTCATAATTTAGTGTGCATTTGTCTTGCGTATTTCCCTATGGATCCTGGCAGGATTTTTTTTTTGCGCCATCATCCACACCAAAATTTATCTGTGTGGATGCTCTGTGTCTAAAATTTGAGCACCCTTGTAGATGACTCTGGCTCTGAATGAGTTTAAGATCATATCTATTGCAAATATATCTAAAATAGTTGTATGAGATTTTCCAAGAAGGGCTTATGTCAGTATTAAAAGGAAAAGGGTCACATTGGGTTATTTTGAACCCCGGGGCCGTGGTTCCTATGGTAACAACCAGTGAACATTCGCAGGTAGAATGCGCTGACATATTTTTGTCAGTTGATTCATTACACGTGTGAAAAATGCAAAAAACACTATCCGGGGGGGAACATCCTTTTCCCTTTCAAAATACTATAAAACAGGCTAGGGAAAAAGGATAAAGAACAATAGTATTTTGTTTTCCAAGCTCTTTAGACATACAGCAATCTACTTTTTGCATGTGAAAGGTAAAGCAGGATGAAATATGTTATGCTTTTCTGAAAAAAATTTACAGTAAATTTAATCCCAGCGGCTGGAATATAAAAAAACGGGCTTTTTTTTAAGTAAATAGAGTGTTTCGGGCAAAAACAAATTTAGAAGCACTCGAGTGAAAACTGGGGGCAAAATCGAAATAAAAATAAGATACAGAAAAAATATAGTTGATTTGTGACAGTTTTCAATTGAAATTCCTTAAGCTGAATAGTTTAGAGGGGGAAAAAAATGACGGCAATATCTTGCTATTTTTTATGTAAAAAAAAAATGGAAATTTAGTAGGGCTCTTTTGGGGGAAAAAAAATCGACAGGGGTAGCTATACTGGCTCCAGAGGTAGCAGTCGCATTCAAGCCCTGGAGCCCAAGGGGGCACTAAGGCCCTTCGGGAAAAATAAAAGACCTAGAAAAGAGTTATATGTTTAGGCCCTGTTTAGGTTTTTTCAAAGAGGATTTGGATCCCAAATATGCCGCCCCACAGTCTATGGCAGGACATTTGCCCAGGGTGCTAGATTTTTAGGGTGGGGGTCTGCCAACATGCCACTCTGCTATGGCCAGGGTACTTAGATAAATGGTCAGGGTAGCAAACTGATTCTTTGCACCAGGTTTTAAAAAAGAAGCCTAGTACTCCCGGGATTTTAGTGTGTCTGTAAATGGCGGGCAAAGTGGTTTTCCAAGGAATTCAGAAATGTGTCCATTTCTAGGAATTGTGAGAAAATGCACCCTTTCCTCTCCCCCCGGTCCAATTGTTACTCACCTTTCCCTACCTCCCCAAATTTTTGAGAGGGGGAAAGAGGGGGCCCCCTTTAGGCCCTAGCTCCAAACCCCACCCCAAAAAAAAAGGGCATTTCGCAGGACATGCCCCATAACCACACCCAAAAAAAAATGAAAATCCCGGAAAGGGCATACCTTTAACCACACCTCAC
>JAODAL010050620.1:0-27267 GCA_025379985.1 Phyllomedusa bahiana
ACCAATATACCCCCAAATCCCGGGGTTTCCTCAGTATTATACTATTTAGTACACAATTGTATACTTTGTTTCCTCAGCCCACATGCAGGACCTTACACTTATCCACATTCAATTTACTCTGCCCAAACCTCCAACCTTCCCAGATCCCTCTGTAACATTATATTCTCCTCCTCTGTGCTGGTTTTTTCCCTTTTTTGTATCATCTTTAATATTGAAGGGCCGCTTGGGGGGCCTCTACAAGCTCTTTAATAAGCATAGGTGTACACTTGGTAGCATTGCTGATTATGGAGCACTTTGGTTATGGGGATACTCAGCAAATGTAACTTAAAAAAATTGTAATTTATACCAAAAAATTGAAAAGTGTTCAGTGGGACGAGGCCCAAAAACCTTTTCATCAGTAGGAAGCATTTCAACCTTTGTTCGGTTTTAAAAAAGAAAAACGTGGTCACGTTGTTTTTATTTGATGCCAAAAAGGATTTTATTAAAGAAAACAAAAAAAGTACAACAACAAAAAAAAATAATTAAAAAAGGGGGATCCTTGGGAAGTGGAAAAAAGGGGGAAAACGAGTCCAGGAACAAAACAAAAAAAAATTTTTATCCAAACCTTTACCATTAAAGGGAGGGACGGGAATAAAAATCAGCCCTGGGACTAAGCCCCCAGCACCCCCATACAATATCCGCTTAAAAAATGTTCCCTTTGTTTTTCGGGACCCGCCACTTTCTAAAAAAAACTACACTTTTAAAGCTGCCCTTTACAGGAGCGTTTTTGGTGCATTTTTTATGTGTTTTTTGGTTTCATTTTGTGCAGAGAGGTCCGAGCAGTTAATTTCTGTAAAAATTTTGACAAAAAAACGCATCAAAAATTTCCAAAACCGCCCGTGTGAGGCCCCCAAAAAACAAGGGAGAAACAGTGGTGGGAGAGAAACCCCTCATCACAGAGTCAGGTGTCACTTGCTTTTCAAACCTGGACAAGCCCACACTGACCTAGATAAGCACCAACAAAAAACCTATAACCCCCCCCAATACAAAAAAACCCCCGTAGTCAGGGCACCATCACATGAAAAACAGCACTGATTTTAAAAACCCGAAGAAAAAACCCCCGGCGGTGGGATCACAGGAGACGTCATCATGATGGGGGTTGTCCCCTTCTTCTTTTTTTCTTTTCTGGCCCAAACCTCCATATGGGCTTCGTTTCCCCCCTAGAATTTAACCCCAAATAAATCTTTTTGGGCTCTTTTCCAGCACTTTTCCCATTTAATTCCCAAACCCCTGTACAAACTTCCCCCCTCCATAGAGCCCCCAAATAGTAATGTGCCCCCCCTTTTGGTGCCCCCCATATAATTGTAAACCCCCAAAAGGCGTATGATTTGACCCTATTTGGTAGGAAAAAAGGGGCCCTCCTCCATTAAATTTTGGGAGGTAACACGGCCTACCCCTGTAAATTTTGCCAGGCAGGGGGAAGTTACTAGCCCGGCGGGACAGGGCCAGTTACTAGCCCGGGAGGGACAGGGCCCGTTACTAGCCAAAGGGAAAGGGGAAGGGGGCCCGTTATTAGCCAGGCAGGGACAGGGCCAGTTATTAGCCAGGCAGGGGCAGGGCCTTTTCTAGCCAGGCAGGGGCAGGGCCCGTTACTACCAAAGGGAGGGGGGGGGTCCCTTATTAGCCCCGGCAGGGAAAAGGGCCTTTTTCTAGCCAGGCAGGGGCAGGGGGCCAGTTACTAGCCAGGCAGGGGGCAGGGCCAGTTATTAGCCAGGCAGGGGGCAGGGGCCCCGTTAAATTTTTCCCGGGAGGGAAAGGGCCCCCCGTTTATTAGCCAGGGAGGGACAGGGGCCGTTTCTAGCCAGGGGGGCCCCGGGGCAGTTTCTAGCCGGCAGGACAGGGACAGTTTTCAGCCCGGCAAAGGGGCAGGGTCAGTTATTAGCCAGGCAAAGGGGCAGGGGCCAAATTTTTAGCCAGGCAAAGGGCAAGGGGCCCGTTATTAGGGCCCGGCAGGGCGGGCCAAATTATTTGCCAGGCAGGGACAGGGCCCCGTTACTAGCCAAAGGGAGGGGCAGGGACAGTTACTAGCCCGGGAAAGGGGCAGGGCCCCGTTACTACCAGGGAGGGACAGGGCCAGTTATTAGCCAGCAGGGACCCGGGGCCCGTTATTTGCCCCGGCAGGGACAGGGGCCCGTTACTAAACCCGGCAGGGACCCGGGACAAATTTTCTAATTACTACCCCGGCAGGGACAGGGGCCCCGTTACCCACCCGGCAGGGGCAAGGGGCATTTTCTAGCCAGGGAGGGGCAGGGGCCCGTTACCCTTTCCAGGGAGGGGGCCCGGGTCAGTTATTAGCCAGGGAGGGGGCGGGCAGTTATTTTGCCCGGCAGGGGGCAGGGGGCAGTTTACTAGCCAGGCAGGGACAGGGCCAGTTATTAGGGCCCGGCAAGGGGCAGGCCGTTATTACCAGGCAGGGACAAGGGGCCCGTTATTAGCCCGGCAGGGGCAAAGGGGCAGTTACTAGGGCCCGGGGAAAGGGGCAGGGGCCAAATTATTTTCCAGGCAGGGGGCAGGGTTTATTACCCAGCCAGGCAGGGGCAGGGGGCCCGTTTTTTAGCCGGCAGGGGCAGGGCCCGTTACTACCAGGCCCGGGAAAAAGGGGCCCGTTATTTGCCAGGCAGGGGGCAGGGGCGTTACCCGCCAGGCAGGGACAGGAAACCCTTTTTAGCCCCGCAGGGGGCAGGACCAGTTATTAGCCAGGGAGGGAAAAGGGGGCCCGTTACTTGCCAGGGAGGGACAGGGCCCCGTTACTAGCCGGCAGGGACAGTTTTCTAAAACCAAGCAGGGACCAGGACCAGTTACTAGCCAGGGGGCCATTTTTTAGCCCAGGGGGGGAAAGGGGCCCCCTTTTTAGCCAGGTTACCAGTTATTAGCCAGGCAAAGGGCCCCGGGCCCGTTATTACCAGGGACCAGTTTTTTTAGCCAGGGGGCCCCCCGGGCCCGTTATTAGCCCGGGGACCAGTTATTACCAGGGAAGGCCCGGGCCCGTTATTAGCCGGGGGCCAGTTATTAAACCAGGCAGGGACAGGGCCAAATTATTAGCCAGGGGGGGCCCGGGCCAATTATTACCAGGGAGGGCCAGTTATTAGCCAGGGGGGCAGGGCCGTTAAATTTGCCCGGCAGGGCCCGTTAATTTGCCAGGCAGGGCCCGGGGAAATTATTAGCCAGGGGGCCCAAATTTTTTAGCCAGGGGGCCCAAGGGGGCAGTTATTAGCCATGGGGCCAGGGGCAAATTTATTTTAAACCAGGACAGTTTTTACCATGGGGGCCCGGGGGCCAGTTATTAGCCCCGGCCGGGACAGGGACAGTTATTAGCCAGGCAGGGACAGTTATTAGCCCGGCCGGGGGCAGGGGGCAGTTATTAGCCAAGCCGGGGGCAAAGGGGCAGTTATTAGCCCGGGGGCCCCGGGGGCAGGTTTTTTACCCCGGGGGGGCCCGGGAAATTATTAAACCAGGCAGGGGGGCAGGGCCATTTTTTAGCCAGGGGGGGAAAGGGAAAAAAGTTATTTGCCAAGGGGAGGGACAGTTTTTTAGCCCGGGGGGCCCAAAGGGGCCAGTTATTAGCCAGGGGAGGGGGCAGTTATTAGCCAGGGGGGGCCCAAGGGGGCCCTTTTTTAGCCCGGCAAGGGGCAGTTATTAGCCCCGGGACAGTTTTTTAGCCAGGCAGGGACAGTTATTAGCCCGGGGCAAATTATTTTGCCCGGGGCCAGTTTTTTTATCAGGGGGCCAGTTATTTTTCCAGGGGGGCCGGGACAGTTATTAGCCAGGGGGCCCCGGGAAGTTATTAGCCAGGGGGCCAGGGACATTTTTTTGCCCCGGGACAGGTTTTTAGCCAGGGACAATTATTAGCCAGGGGTTTCCCGGGGGGCCCGTTTTTTAGCCAGGGCCCGTTTTTAGCCCGGGGGGCCAAATTATTAGCCGGGGGCCAAGGGGCCAGTTTAAATTTGCCATTTTGGGGGCCCGGGGGCAGTTATTAGAAAGGGGCAGTTTTTTAGCCCCGGGGGCCAGGGGGCCATTTATTAGCCAGACGGGGGCAGTTTTTTTAGCCAGGCAAGGGGCAGTTATTAGCCAGGCAGGGCTGGGGGCAGTTATTAGCCAGGCAGGGACAAAGGGGGAGTTTTTTAGCCCCCGGGGGGGGGAAAAGGGACAGTTATTAGCCAAAGGGCCGGGGAAAAGTTTTTTTAGCCAGGCCGGGACAGGGACAGTTATTAGCCAGGGGGGGCCAGGGACAGTTATTAGCCAGGGGGCCAGGAACCAGTTATTAGCCAGGGGCCATTATTGCCAGGGGGCCCCGTTATTAGTCGGGGGCCCCCGTTATTCCCCGGGAAAAGAAATTTGCCAAGGGGGGCAGTTTTTAGTCCAAAGGGGCCCCGTTATTAGCCAGGGGGCAGTTTTTTAGCCAGGAGGGACAGTTTTTTGCATAGTTGCCAAAATTTTGAAAAATGAAAAAGCAGGAGACTTTTTAGTGGGCGGGGGGGGCGTAGCGCGCCGCGGCAAAAATTTGAAATTTGGGGAAAGGCCCCTCTTGAGGTATGCCACGCCCCTTCAGAAAAGCCCCCCACCCACTCCCCCCCCCAAATGCATAACGGTTTGGGGGAAAAAAAGCCAGGTAGATGCCCTTATAGCCCGGGGAGTAAACCCCCCCATAAAACCCGGGAGTGCCCCTTTCAGGCTGGTGTTTCCCCCCGTTGCCCGTAGTTTCCCCCCCCTGGAAACCAGGGGAAAAGCCAAATTTGTTGCCAGGGAGATCCCCCCCCTTTTTAGCCCGGTTTGGGGCCCCCATTGGGTTTGCCAAATAGTTTCCCCCTTTTTAGCCAGGTTTGTGCCCCATTGTTACCAGGTAGTGCCCCCCTTTGGGGTTTCCAGGGGTGCCCCCATTTTGGTTTCCAGGGGAGTTGCCCCCCTTGTTTGCCGGTAGTCCCCCATTTTTAGCCAGGTAGTGGCCCCCCTCGGTTTAAACCAGGTAGTCCCCCCTCTGTTAAGGGGAGTTTCCCCCCTTGTTAGCCCCAAATAGTTCCCCCTCGTTAGCCGGTAGTGCCCCCCTCGTTTTCCCGGGGGTTGGGCCCAATTTTTAGCCAGTTGTGCCCCCATTTGGGTTTCCCGGTAGTGCCCCCTTTTGGGGCCAGGGGAGTGCCCCCTCTTTAGCCAGGGTGGCCCCCCTCGTTTGCCCGGGGTGCCTCCCCCGTTAGCCAGGGAGTGCCCCAAACTTTAGCCAGGTTTGTGCCCCCCTCCCGTTTAAAGGGAGTGCCCCCCCTTTTTGCCAGGGGAGTGCCCCCCCTTTTTTCCCGGGGAGTGCCCCCCTCTGTTTTGCCCGGTAGTGCCCCCCCTTTAGAGTTTTGCCCCCTCTGTTAGCCGTTTGTGCCCCCCAAATTTTTAGCCAGTAGGGGGCCCCCCCCTTTTTGCCAGGGTAGTTTCCCCCCCTTTTTTAGCCAGGTAGTGCCCCCCCCCCATTATTTGCCAGGGGTTTCCCCCATTTTTTAGCCCGGGGTGCCCCCCTTTTTTTGCCCGGGTTTTGCCCCCATTGTTGCCCGGGAGTGCTCCCCTTGTAGCCAAAGGGAGTGCCCCCCCTCTGTTTAAGGGCCCGGGAGTGCCCACATCTGTTACCCGGGGGGTGCCCTTTTTTCCCTTTGTTCCCCCTTTTTTTTTCCAGGTAGTGCCCCCCTTTTTGCCAGGTAGTGCCCCCCCCTTTTTTCCAAAGGGAATGCCCCCCTTTTTAGCCCGGTAGTTTCCCCGTTTTAAAAGGGAGTCCCCAATTTTTAGCCCGGTATTGCCCCCTTTTTTTTCCAGGTAGTGCCCCCATTGTTTTTCCCGGGGGTTTCCCCCCTTTGTTAGCCAGGTAGGCCCCCCAAAGCTAATAATAAAAAAAATTTAAAAAAAACCACTTACCTTACCAGGCTTCCCGCAGGGGCCCCCCCGCCCGTCTCTTCGCGGGGGCCGGGGGGGAAGGGGGGAGAGCAGCCCCCGGGGTCACTCCCCCGCGCCGCGCGTCACTTCCCCCGCGCCGCTGAATGTAAATTTCGGGGGGAAACAACCCCCCGGCGCCCCTACATAAAAGGGGGGGAAGGGGGGGTGGGAGCGTTTCCCCCCCCGCCCTTCCCCCCCGCACAGTGAGCCCGGGGGGTGACGGGCCCCCCCGCGGCCGCTGAACCCGCCCGTAGGAGCGGGTTTCCCGCGGCGCAAGGAAACGCACCAGCCCCTTTCTCTTGCGCCGGGGTAATTTTAAAGGGGCCCCCCCCCGCCTCAGGGGGGGGGAAAAGCCAAATCCCCCGGGAGGGGGGGGGGACCCCCAAAAACGGGACCCCCCCCCAAAAAAAAAGGGGGGATTGGGGAATTTTATGGTTTTTAGTCAGGGGCCCTTTATTACCCGGGGGCGTTTTATTGTTTAAAAAATAAATAAAAATAACACTCACTTTGCAGTGAGCCGGCTTCCTGGCTCTGGCAGAGGCCCTTTCAGCAGGGGCTGCAGGACTGGGGAGGCGGAGCCAGTGAGTGTCTCTTCTGATCACTGGGAGCTAGGGGCCCCTCCATGCTCCTTCTCTGCACCTCCGGCCCCGCCTCCTGAACTGTTAACCCATGACGCAGCCTGAGCAGCCAGCACAGACGAGCTGCGGCCGCTGCGGAGCATCCCGGCTCACTGCGGCCCTCAGCTGCGGCGCGGCGGCGGCGGCCCCGCCCTAGTGGCCGCAGCCAGACGACTCTATGTCACAAGCTTGCAGTAAGAAACCCCTGCTTTACTGCGGGGGCCCCTCATTGCGGCACGGGCGGCTGCAGGACCCTCTTAGTGGCCGCAGCCCGCCTCTGTAGGTTGTTCTTTTAGTTGCTGGGGACTGCGGAGCATCCCGGCTCACTGCAGCGGCCCTCAGCTTTTGGTTCGCAGGCGCGGCCGGCAGCCCTCAGTAGTGCCGCAGCCGACACAAATGCATGCTGCTTCACTCCCCGGCGGCACTGCTATAAGTGCTGGCGGCCCACATGTATCCCGGCTGCGCGGCCCGCCGGGCATCCGCCCGGTCGGGCAGGTTCTCAGTCCGGGCCTGCAGTCAGGACACAGACTGTCCAGAGGAATATCCAGGAAAAACTCCTGAGGAGTAGCAAAAGCAGAAATGACCTGCCCAGGAAACCAGCATGTCAGGAAAATCTCAGGCCAGCCTAGAGCCAGAGGCTGGGCTACATGCTGGGCCTGATTGCAGACGTACTGCACCTGGAAAGGGCACAAAGGCAGCGATTAACTATTGCCGTGCTGGAAGGCATAGCCTCAACAGAACAGCCCAAGGTCAAATGCCAGGCGGATCATGACACGTGTCCATCAAGTTCAACCAAGGGTGGGGAAAATGTGGGTGATGGGAGAGAGACAAGGACTTCAAGTCCAGCCTCACCACTGGTTAATACCCTGGAGCCCACAAGGCATGAACCAATCTGCTCCAGTGGAGACCATATATCTGACCCCAGAGCCTCCACCAGCCAGATCCAGAATTTTACATGGCTAGTACGCATTAATATTCTTTAGTTTTCCCGGTAGGTATCTAAGCCTTTCTTGAAACTCTCTACAGTTCCTGCTGTGACCAGCTCCTCAGGCAGGCTATTCCACAGATTCATAGTTCTCACAGTGAAGAACGCCCTGCTCCTCTGGAGATTGAATCCTTTTTTCTCTAGTCGAAGGGAATGTCCCCTTGTGTGGCAGCCCTGCCGAGATTTTCTTAATCTACACTATTTCACAAAAGTAAGTACACCCTTCACATGTTTGTAAATATTTTCTTATATCTTTGTGTGCAACAACACTGAAGATATGACACTGATACAATGTAAAGTAGTCAGTGTATATGTAAAATTGATCCAGCACAGCAGTAGAATTTCTTATTAAAAATACTAAATTTATTGAGGTACTCACAGAAAATCATTCAGCATCAGGCAGTGCAAAGGTGGAACAAAAAAGAGACACACTGTGGTATTCACAGTATTCACCCGCTATGCCCTAATTTTAACTTTAATTTTACACCTGCTGGTCACTTAATATACTATGTACCTTTTTGAGATGAGAGGCGTGCGGATGACAATATTAAGCCGAATGTGCAGCTTGGTTTCACCCTATTCCGCCTCCTTTTTTCCAACCAAAGCCTATGGCCATTATCTGATACCTCTGGGAAAGTCTACGAAATCCAAAATGGTCTCTAATGCCCAGGCCCCTTTTTCTTGGCCTAGACAAATTCTTCTCCACTCCTACTTCATCATATTCCACAAGATCCAGGTCAGACATGACTGCTGATTCACCTCTTTCTTCGCTGGTCCCTTGTCCACATCTCCCTCCTGCTTCTCCTACAGGTGTGGATGTTACAGGCCCCTCAAATGAAGAATGAGGAATGGACACTTCAAACATTGAGGAAATATAGTGGTTTCTTGACATACGAGGGTCCCAACTAACAAGTTTTCTTTAGATACGAGCAGTGGCTTGGTGGCTTTTTTGCTTTGAATTGAGAGTGAATTTCTGAATTATGAGTAAAGTAGAGTAGATTGCAGGAGCTCCTGCTCAAAAGTTCCTAATCTGTAGCTATCTAGACATTTCACCGGCTGTTTGCGGGCACCTTTGACTCCTGCATCATCCCCCTCCACCTCCGGACTGACTCTGCCCATCAGGGAGGCCCTGTGAACTTTCCCTAGCCAATCTACGAGTTTGACTTAGCAGGCCTGAAATGCTGTGGCCTAAATTTGTTCCCACAACCATTCTTCCTGTGGTCATGCGAGGTTACCACGGGCTCCATCTGCTCCGGTTTTCAGAGGCTGTTTACCGACTTGTTCCAGTCTCCAAACGCATCCAATGTTGAGTTGGACCAGGCTTATCGTTCTCTAAGGCCCCCGTCCTCCAGAATAATAATAATAATAATCTTTATTTATATCGCACCAACATATTCAGCGGCACTTTAAAATTTAGAGGGAAAATACAGACATTAACTTTAAAAAAAATCTTACAGATGAGACGAAAGTGTGGGCCCCCTGCTCGCGAGAGATTAAAGCTATTAGGGTGTATGGGGAAAAAAGGGGTGAAAATTGCTAATTTTTACAATGTCCACCATTTGACATGAAAGGGGGGGGTTTACATTAAAATTGGGTGAACCTGCCCCTGACAGTACATAAATATACAGATTGGGGCCCTGTGGGGCCCTGTTTTGGGGAGTGACAGAGGGTGGATAGCAGGGGGGTTTAGCAAAAAGGATCTTGGTAAGCCAACTGAAGAGTGTATTCTCATGCCCTCTTTTTTTTTTTTTTAAAACAAATTTTTTTAATAAAGGGTAACGTTCAAAGACCATTTAACATAGTAGTTATTGTACATGTCAATCATAGAATTTTTTTTAACAGATTTGTCTAAAAAATTATTTTTTTAGTACCTTTAAAATCCTTACAAAAAACCCTTTTGACGTTTTTGACAAATTCATTTACCTTCAAACTGAATTTTCCCCTTTGTGACCTACGGAAAAGCCCCCCAACCCCCCTGAACCCCCCCAACCTTTCAACTGTTTCATGTGCACTGCTATCCCCCTGACCTATTACCAAACTTTTTCCAAGTTCCCGGGGGTCCCTTTTTAAAAGCTTCTCGATAAATAATATTCTGTGTTTTTTTAAATGGTTCTAAAATGGATTTTACTGGGAAGGTGAGACTGTTTAGAAATAAAGATTCCATTTTTTAAAAACCCTTTTGGAATTTTTGTCTTTATTCCTTTTCTTTTCCAGTTTTTCAGATACAGGGACTTGCTTCATGAGGTCAATAATTTCTTTTAAAAAAACTGGGCAGACGGTCACCCAAATTGCCTCAATGCTTTTTGGGGGCTGCTAACGCGTGACGGGATTCCTTTTAAGTGACTAACCTACCCACTTTTCCCCTTTCCCTCCGTGGTGTCCCCTGTAACAAAATGAACAGGCACCCCTGTGGATCGGGGAGCCCAAAAATTTTTCATTCTCTTTTTAAAATTTTGTACTTGACCCAAAAAAATCTAACAATCTCTGGGGGGACCACATACAGTGGAAGAGGTTGGCCCCCCCCAGATCACTTTGGGGTGCTTTTCAAATATTCGGATCTTCAATTCCTCGAATGACATTGAAGGAAATTATGTTTTTGTTCCCCGCTTAAATAAATTTCCCCTCCACTGCTCGTTGACCACTCCCTGTCGGACCAATGCTATCCCCTTGAGGAAATTTCGGGTCAGACCACACCCTTATGTCCCCTTTCCCAACCCTTAAAGCCCAAACGCCTTCCCAGATTCCGGGTGTCTTTAGCCCGCAATCAGAGGATATCTGACGGGGAACCCTTGCGCTACCGTCCTTACAAAAATCCAGAACTCCTTTGCCCCTAAGGACTGTAATTAGTAACATTTTGCTCACAGAAGCTCTCGATCTTAAATATTGGAAAATTTTTTGGGGGGACCCAACTGAAAATTTACCTCTAAATCCTCCCATCCCAGCAAGATCCGCTTGGGGGAAATTTAGAAATCCCCCAAGTTTAATCCCCTTATGTCGCCATTTATGAAATAATTTTTTTTCCTGGCCTGGGCGAAAAGAAGCATGTCCCAGAGTGGAGAAAACTCAAAATATACATGGCCTTTTGAATAACTTCCTTACAGTCCCAATTACTATGTCTCTCAAAGTAACTTTGTCAAACCCTTTTCGGGAGTGATTTTTTCCCGGGAGAAGTGTAGTAAGGCCACTAGATTATTAGGTTTTGTTTTCTGAGCTTCCAATTTGTATTAGAAGTTTTTAGTTCCACCCAATCTCTGACTTTGTCTCCACAGGGCTGCAATATTTAGACCCGATTTTTCGCAACGTGCACCCCCTTGAGCTTCCCCATGGTCATTTTAGTAGTAATGCGGGAGCGTTTACCCTTTCCCCACAAAATTTTTAAATCATAGGGTTTGCATTCATCGTGTTCTAAGCAAATACGGAAATTCTGGAAGGAAAGTAGCCCTCGCAAAACACCCCTTTTCTATTTGGGATTCTGCCATTACAGATAAGGGGGGTCTTTCCACTCTCCGTTTCTTTGAAGATTTTTCCCATCAGCGGGGGTAATTTAGGGATAGGTTTGAGTTCCCTTCGAGCCTATCTTTATTCCCAAGTAAGTCAAGGTGTCTACTACCTCCACCCCCGCCGTCCGCCGGTGCAGTCTTCCACCTGTTCCCAGTGGTAGCAATTGGCATTTGCCTTTATTAATTTTAAAACCTGAGAATTCCCCATATCTTTCTAGCTCTCCAGTAAACTCTGTCTGTTGTTTGGGTTCCCCCATAAAAAGAAGCAACGTCAAACAAAACAGGTGATCTTTATCTCTTTTGACCCTACTTTAATCCCCTTAATCGTCATTTTTAAATTTAAAAGTGCACCATGGTTGAGGGGCTATGTTTAAAAGCATTGGTGAGAGGGGGCGCCTTGACGCGTTCCCTTTTGGAGGTGATCGGGGTGAAATAAACCCCCGGGGTGTGCACCCTAGCCTGCGGGGGCGGTACACTGCGCAAAATACCTTTAAAATTACTGTAAAACCCATCTTATTTTAGCACCGATTTTCCAATCCGTGAACATTATCAAAGGCTTTTCTCCGCATCTACCCCAATAGTGCCGATACCTGAATTTCACCCCATCTCAAACGTCTTGTACTGCTAGCACTGTCCTGATATTCTTCACCGCCGTCTCCCCTTTACAAATCCCCCTTTGGTGCATCCCTATTTAAACGGGCTTAGGACCGAAATCTTTTGCTTAGCTTTAGATATTATTTTACATCTTGGTTTTTTAAGGGGCGCCCATACGATCCGGTGCAAAGGGTCTTTTCCCCTTTTTTTTTTGAATAACCTTAAAATATCCGTGTCACCCGAGGGTAAATGGTACGGGTTTTTAAGAAAGTCCTGGGGTGACCAAGGCCACGTTGGGTGATGCATTTTCAAGCATTTTTTTTAGAAGTCCCCCGATAGGCCACCGGGCCCGGGGGGTTTGGGGTGGAATAGTTTTTTAAGACCCCTTCTAGTTTTCCGCCGTGATACTGCTTAGCATTTCTTTTCCCCCTCTGTCAGCTGATTTAACTTGATTTTATCTAGAAATTCCTTACCCTTTTTGTAACACTAGGGCTTTTTGGGAGTAGGTTTTTTTATATAGTTTTTGCCAAAATCTCATTTTTTCAATTTGGGATTTTTTTTTTTTTTTCCCCCCCCTATAAATTCCCCCAACAAAGTATTCCCCCTGTCCCCCGCTTTTCCCCTCACCGGGTTTTTAGCCAACAGCTTCCTGCCTTATTCCATACCCTGAAAAAGGGAAAACCCTCCCCAAAGGCCGATCTCCATAAAAGAGCTCTATTCCCCTTCTGCTGAAGTTCAAATTTTTCCTTTTGGTTGCCGAAATCCACTCTTTTTTTTTTTCCCTTTCTGAGGGCTGTTAAAGGGGGAACCGGTGTAAGATGCCTAAGGGGGGTCATTTTGTTTGGGGTTTCATAGTTTTTGCGTGGGGTTTTTCCCCTTTTGGTTTACATGTAGGAAAAAAAAACCTCCCCCTCGGGCCCCGTTTTCCCCCTGTTTCCCAGAAAAAGGTTTGGGGTTTTTTTTTAAAATGTGAGGAAATTATCCTCCATTTTCCCCTTCCCAAACCATTTTTCCCCACTAACTCCCCTAAAGTGGTCATCGTTTTTCATTAAAGTCCGGGAATCGCCATAAAAAAGTCCGTCCCCTTGGGGGGGCGGGTCTCTAAAAGGTGTTTAAACTACCAGGAGAGTGGCCCTTAAATCACCAAAATCTCCGAAAAATCAACTGCCTAAACTTTTTTTAAAAAGGGACGTTTTTTTGCTAAGAAATAGTCGGGGTCTAGACCAAGAGAGGGGGACATGTGAAATGAGTGTACTTTTCTCTCACCCGGGTTTAAAAAAGGGCGCCATAAAATCAGTCAGCCCTATGTTTTGGAAAGAAGTCACCCGCGCGTTTATCTTATTAATTTCCACCCCTTTTTTTTTCTCCCCCGTTTTTTTCGTCTTCCACTTCATTCATTCCCCAGTTTAAAAAGACCCCCCCAAAGCAAGAGATTTTTTTATAAATATCCCAAGAACCATTTTGTAAGGGTTCGCCTAAGAAACCCCTTTATCCTTTGTTGGGGTGCATATACGTTGACCGGGGGCGATTTTTTTCCCTTCGGGGAATTAAAGAGGACCCTTATCCTCAAACCTTTCCCATTATCTGTGTCTTGTTGAATAAGGCTGCGGGTGTATTTTTATGGAACATAGTACCACTCCCGTTTTCCCCCCCTGAAGTGCGGGGGACCCCTAAAACTTCCCCCCCCACAATTTTTTTACCCGGGAAAAAAACCCTTCTCTTTTTGAGGGGGATTTTTTGGAGCAAGCAATATCGGGTTTTTAAAAAATTTCTTAAGGGGCGAAGTAAAAACGTTCTTTTATGGTGAACGAACCCCCTTTACTTTCCCAAAGTTATACTCTTTTAAAGTACCCTTAAAAAACCCCCTATACGTTTTAAAGAAGTTTCCTGAGGTCATTACATACAGTGCACACCCAGCCCTCCCCCCCCCCAACACCCCTTTAAATTTACAAAAAAGCAATTTTAAAACCACCTTCTCCTCCTGTTTCCTTTCCTCCCTTTCCCTGATTTTCCTCTTTTTTCTTGCTTTCAAAAGGGAGGGGGGAAAACAATGCCCCTCCTTGTAGTTACCCCCAAAAAACCTTTTAAAAACTTCTTCCCCCCCTCCCCCATCCCCCATGATATGGGAAAGCTGAATAGGGGACAGACATTCTCAACAAGTTCCCTACCCGACCCCGGGCCCCAAAGGGCCCTTAATATACAAATGGATTATAGCTACCCCCGTTTAAACAACCTTTTTCCCGTTTTGTATATTAATGTTTTACTCCTCACAGATCTTAATCCCTAAACCCGATTGCTTTGGTACCTGCCCCTTAAAATCCAAATTTCTGAGCCCCCAAAATTCAAATAAAAAAAAACATATGCAAATCCCCGGTTCTTCAGTTCCTTTGGGTCGGTGTTTTTTTTTCCTTTGGGGGTTTGGGGTATTGTCTTTTTGAAGGGGGGTGCCCTTCCCCAATCCCCTTTTGGGGCTCGGGTTCTGCGGGAAAGGGGCGTTCCCCCTCTACTCTCTTTTTCCCAATTTTTTTTCCCCTTTCCTGCCGGAGCCGAGTGTCCTTTCGAGGGCCAGATTTTTTTATATAATCCCCCTTCTTCCTCCCCCCGAGTTTGGGGCGTAATGGGAGGGCCTTGGTCAGGATAAATCCTGAGGATTTTCTGGTAAATTTCAGATTAAAGCGGATCGTTTTCCTCACATTTTTTGAGCAACGTTTGGGGAATTGTTTTCCCCTTTTTTCTGGATACTTCGATAGAGTAGTCCGCAAACAGCAGTAACTTGTCACCTTTATAACTCAGCGCCGATTTTTGAGCCCGATAAAACCCTTTCAGTAGCAAAGGGTTTTTTTTCTTGAGTAGTCCAATATTTTTAAAAAATCACCAACCCCCCTGGGTCTAGCAAAAGGGGCTCAATTTGGGAAAATGTCCCCTCGCGGCGGTCCCAAATTTGGTGCGCCCCCCTCTACTTTTTGAGGGCCTCCCCAAAATCCCCCAAAGCTTGTGGGATATCTTTTGGGGCTTTTATAAAAAGGTTTTTTTAGGGGAACGCCTTTCCCGAGGCCCCATGATCCTCAGATTTTTTCCTACGGAAGGTTTTTCAAAATCTTCAACCCTTTTTTTGTAGGTAAACAGATCGCTTTTTTTTAAACTCCCCCATGGTACTCCCCCAACTCCAACAAATCCCCTCCCGACTGCACCACTTTTCTCCTCCATCTCGGAAATTTGGCTAGTGTGGGGCTTGGGCCTTTGGGGTGGATAGCTTGACCCGGGGAGAGGGGACTGCAACCCTTTTAACCCATGCAGAGAAAGTTTTTTGGCCCCCAAAAAAGCCAGAATTTCCGGGCTAGGACTTTGGGTACAGCCCATGGCCATGTTTTTTCGGAAAATTCAAGCCCGGCAGCATTTCCTTTTTAGCTCCCCTCCTGCGCTGTTAACCCCTGGGGTTTCCCCCGAGTGTTCTCCTTTCAAAATCTTGCTGGTTTTTTGCAAAACTGGCGCTGACGGGTGCCTGGGGACTAATGGTCCCCCCCCGTACCCGCAGTTTTAGTCCCCCCTGGGCCCCGGGATCCCCCAAGCTCTTCCCCTCCCCGCCGGCTGTGCTGCTGCGTTTTTTCCAGCGCCCGCTTCTCCCTGGCGCGGTTTGGGGGTCGGGCGCCCTCTTAGGTTTTTCCCGGGTCTGTTCTCCCGCTGTGTCCGGGGGTTTAAAGCCCCCGGGTGGGGCTTTTGGGAAACAGTCCCCAGTGCCGGGCGCCCGCTCCACTACTGTGGCACCCACCAAGTGCCCCCGGGGTTTGGGGGCAAAGGGTTTAACGGGTTTGCTGGGGAGGAGAGGGGGTTTGGGGGCGGAGCGGGTCAGGCCGCTGCCCCGCCGGGCCCTGCAAGCGCCGGAAAACCGGAAATCCCCCAGTGCCCTCTTTAAAACTATGAGAGTTCTGATTGTTCCGATCGCCCGCTGGGGCATGTTTTCCCGAGAAAAGGTGGGAGCACGTGTAAATCCCTTTGGGGATGGGGGAGGAGGGTTTCCGGGGTGATTTAGGAAAGTAATCTGAAAGTCACAGCAGAGGGAAAAGAAATGGGGGTAAGGGGAGACAGAGATGAGGGAATGGGTTTAAAAGGGGGGCAAACACTGTGGAGAGCTTTTTCGGGTGAGATGATTTTTTTGCTGGGATTCTGTACCCGAATGGGCAACCAGTGCAGTTACTGACACAGGGTAGAGGCATCAGTATAGCGGCTGGAAAGAAAGATGAGCCGGGCTGCTGCATTCAGAACAGATTGGAGAGGGGGCTCCAGAATATCTAAGACCAAGAGATATCATCTGCAGAATTCATTATTACCGGCTGAAAGAGGCCATCATGTCAGCTGCCAGGGCACAGGGGACCACTGAGTTTAAAGGGGTTGTATCATTACATTAAATGGTCTTCAGAATAATGGGACAGTGAAAACAAGCAACTTTGCAATTGGATGTCATTTGCAAAGTTGTCTTGTTTTCACAGGATCCCTTATTATTCGTTTTGCGTAATCACTGTTGGAGCGTGCATTCCTGCCTCTCTCACTCAGAATAAGGGGCTGGCAAAATTTCACTCTGCACTGCCAGCAGCTCCTCAGTAACACTGCAGCTGCTTCTACAATCAGAAAACAGCAGAATTGTGCTCGGTGCCTAATATGTGCATTCCTGCCTCTCTCACTCAGAATAAGGGGCCAGCGCCATTTCACTCTGCACAGCCAACAGCAGTAACACTGCAGCTGCTTTTACAATCAGAAAACAGCAGAATTGTGCTCAGTGCCTAATACTCCTGCATGTAAACATAGAAAGGAGACAGATCTGTGCTGCCCTGGATGAGTTCATAAAAGAACACGAACTGATGAAGCGATAAATCCCCTTTAAAGGGCACCGAATTACCCCCTTCCCTGACTTGGCCAAACGCAACCTGCTATTGATACATGCACTGAAGTCCATAGTGAACACAATAAGACCAAAATATTGCCTGTCGATGCTCTCATAACGTCTAAAGGAGATAAGTCAGTTATCTTCTGAATATTGAGGGACCTCACGAATTTCTTAGGCACCTGTGGCCTTCCCTAGGTCAACTTGAAAGATTGCATAGCTATTCCTACTTCTACTGGAACCTCCTAAGTTGGATCATTGGCAGGAGGCCCTAAAAGACATGAAGAGACTGAACGGATTCCGTTCCCTCAGCAACTTGCACTTGACGGTCCTTGTGGATGCCCTAGTTACTTTCTTGTGCTTTAATTTCTATTCTATATCTTCGGAGCTGTGTGATGACATGGCTACAGACGTTTCTTCGCAATTCCTCCCTTCCACCAATGTTAAGATATATCCCTCCCATGTGTATTTACCTTTCATCATCTACCTGGCCTTTGCCATTGTGTTTCCTCTCCATGCTTGTCCACATTTTCTTGCTGGCTACTACTGCTTATGTCTTCCCTTTACCTCCCACCTGTATTTAAGACATATCTAAACTTTCTCCCTGTATTATCTGCCCCACACCTTACATTGCGTTCTTTTTCCATTCATGCTGCATCTCTACCTTCTGTATTAACATCTACAGCATCACACATTGTATTCTATTTTATTATATGTATTCTACCTTACTATTTGATATGTTACTCTATTTTTCTTTTTTATTCGTCCTGATGATAGATATTTATTACGTCTGTATATTACTTTGCTTTCCTCTTGTATCTTAAGATGATTGTACATTGTGTATTTATTGTTCTTTATTCTTTTTTATTTCCTAGTGACATAACCACAACTAATGTCTATGACCAAAACGTCACAACCTTTATGTGTTACTTACCACTACTTCACTTAAAACTTATGTGGAGCGCACCTTTGGATTTATAATAAAATAGCCTATATTTTTCACATCATAAAAGAGTTTAGTATGCTACATTCACATGCTGGAAACCTTGGTCCTGGCATCATGTGAATGTTACTGGGACACATACCACCGACCTCCACATTGTACCATCCATGAAAAGAATAAGTCCTCTCCATCAGGGCCATCTTTTCCACTGGGCACACTTAGCAGTTGGCCGGGAGCCCCACAAGTATAGGGGCCCCAGGTGGTCTATGTATGTCCCAGGAATACAAGAAACATACCCTGAATCCCTTGGTTGGCCTTGCTTATTTAACGGTTTGTGTGTTTTTAGGGGGATTCAAACAGTTAAAAACCTGGTGCAAAAGGGACCCAAAAGGCTCCCTGCCAAATTTTGTAGGCGAGACTGCCAATGTCCAGCCCAAAGTACTTTATAAAAAGATGTGCTTGTGAAGGCTTGAGGCAGGGCCAAGTGTGAGGTCATGTATTTGGGCAGGGTCCACTACAGTTCTATGCCCAGGGGCCCAAAATTCTGTTAAGACGGCTCTGCTCTCCATGTATGCCCAACCTCACGACTTCCAGGATCCGCTGGTCACACCTAAGGCGCCCCTTAGGGGTCTTGTTGAGACCCAGAATTTTTGCTCAGGGATCTGAAATTTAAGTGCTCCCCTTTTGGCAGGTGGAACAGACTTGTAGATAAAGTTGTTGTTTAGGTTCTCTTGGATATAGTACAACATAGGGTAAACCTGCCAGGAGGTAGTGCTAGGAAGTAAGTCCATGTGACAGTTATACGGAGTGTTTGGTGGGGCTGAGGTTTCAGCTTTCTGCATACATAGTTGATAAAGTAAAAAAAAAAAAATACAAAAGTCCATAGAGTCCAACCTGTAGCCAGGGCTTGGACAATGTGTAGGTTGAGTTAGGCAACTGCCTAGGGTGCTTACCTCTGCCAGTCAGTAAGGGGCACAAGTATGTATTGGTTCAGGAGCTGAGCCCACTCCATACATGGCGTTAGCTACAGCCAGCACCTGCCTTCAACAACTGGGGAGTAGATATAATTCTGATCCCAGTTGTTTACTTGCTGGCACTCTACAGGACTGGTAAGTGTATTTCTGGCAGAGGAGAGGTAAGATAATTACTTCCCAGTTAGAGGATTAGAATGGGTCCGTTTGAGAGGGGGAAGAGGGGGAGGGGAGGAGGTTTTAGAATTGAGTTGAGAGGGTGGAGGACAACACTAGGTGCAAGGGGTCTGCCCCGCCTTTGCATCTAGACTATATAGTCTTGCTTCGGGGGGTGCTCATGGCCTTTCCTGTACTGAAGGAGGTAAATGATACTCCCCCTAATGGCCTACCCAGCTTTCCAGGCTGCTGGGTAGACTATCCAGCAAAACTGAATTATGCCCTATCTCCCAGAGTTTCTGTAGGATTTCTGGGTTATTTTCAGGTTTGCTTTGGATTGTGTCAGATCAGCATTGGATATGTTTCTTAAATAAAATGGTCAACAATGGCTGGTGTTGGGGAATGTCTATATAAAAAAAGCATTTTTTCTGTTGTTTCTGTGTTTTATAAAATTATTTTATTCCCAGTGTTACAGAAAGACACTTCTCCATTGCTATCATTGGAGCTTAGTGTCAGGTAGACATGTTTTATTTTTCTTTATTATCCCAAGGCTGACACTAATCCCCTTTCATGGGTTTACTGCAGTACCCAACACACCAGTGGTACTGGGAAGATCCTGGGGCAGCTGCAAGCTGGTATTTTTAGGATTGTAAGTGCCCAATAGTTATGGACCTTCCCATTCTGCTAGCATCAGCCTTCATCTGTAGATTTTACTGTAGATGGTTATGAAAAAGGAGGTAGGAACTGAATCTAATTTTTCCTTTTAATAATTAGTTTCTTTCTAGATATTTCAATATACAAATGAATAAAAAAAGACAATGCAGGGCTCCCCCTTTTTCATAACTAGCCAAGGTAAAAGCGCCAGCTGCAGGAAGTATCATGATCAAATGTTTCATTGACACTGGTTCTTTCCTATCCTAAAAATAACAGCCATCCCAAAAGCCGACCATCACATTAGGGCATGTTCACACGGCTTATCTGGACGAGCTTTTTGGAGCGTTTCCTCGCCCAAAACCATATCAAAACCTCACCTGAAACACGCTTCGTCAGAAGAGGTTTTAGAGGTGTTTCTCGGCGAGGTTTTGCATCAGGTTTTCGACATGGTTTTCACCCATGCAAATTAATAGCCAGGACAAAAAACGAGCCAAAAACTGCACCGAAAACTGTACCAAAAACACACTTCAAGAATTGACATGACACTTCTTTCGAGACGCGTATAAAAACCTTGTCGTGTGAACTACAACGAGGTTTTACATAGGAATCAATTAAATGAACTTGGGGCATTTTGGAAGCATTTTAAACGAGGTTTTGGGCGAGGAAACGCTCCGAAAACCTTGTCCAAAACCTCGTCCAAATAAGCCGTGTGAACATACCCTTAGAGAGTTTGCTTCTGACGGCAACCTGACTTTTCCTAGTACCTCTATTGTGTTGGGTTCTGCATTAATAGTGAGAAGTAATTGGTGTTTGCCTTAGGTGACAAGATACACTGCTGGTTAACCCAAAGCCCCAGAAATAGTAATAGAGTGGTGTCTGTAAGATGCCCCCATTACTCACACAGCAATAAAAGAATAAAAAAAAACAAACACAAAGACAACAGAATAAGACATCAACACTCTTGTTTCCATTTCATCAAGGAAATTAATCCAATGCAGGTCGGATGTAGTCCAATGATTCCAAAATAATCCAAAGGAGAGAGCCTGAAGAAATATAGAAACACTACAAAAAAGTGACTAAACTTTATTGCCTGCATCCGCTGAAGGTCATGGCTGGGAGTGCAGGGGATGGACTTCAGATCACACAATATCATCCTAGGAGGTACAGGCCCCAGCAGTCTCCAGGGGTTCAGTTCTCTGTCTTTTTAGTTTATATTCACAATTAGTATAGCGGTATTATTCAGTCCCTATATGGTGGTGATATGTGGTCATTAATGTGGCGGTATTATTTGTTTTTTTGGATAGCGGTATCTTTGATAATATTGGTCTTTTTTTACTGTTTTCTGCAGTAACAATGGTGATAACATTTGCTGCTTGTATAGCAGTATTATGTGGAAATTGTATGACAATAATTTAGAGGTATCATCCATAGAACATTGTCTTATAACTGTTTGCATGTACAGTTGTGACAGTCCAGAGCAAGGACTGTTGATCAATCATATGGTGTTGTCTTGATCTCATGATGTCAAAATGTGAACAGCAGGATGAAGGGAGCTGTTTAAATCCCAATTCAATTTGATCTGCTTCACTTATCTGGCAATTCAGGGATCCAACACTTGTGAATTTTACCATTAAGCTTAGAGATCAACAAGTTGTGCACAAAGCACTAAAACATTGAACAGTTGCACATGTGCATTCTAAAAATAAGAGATGGTCTCCTTTAGTTCTTGTTAAAAAAAAGTCATGACATTTTATGCTCATCTTGAAATTTCAACCAAAAGCCACATATCCCTAACTTTTTGTGAGTAGTGTAATTATACTTGGTAATTACATCACCTATTAGCCATCTTTTTTTTCAAGCTGAAGTTTCATAACCTGCCTTGGTTGCACAATCCAACTATTTCTCCAACCAACTTGGTCGCCTCTTCTGCACCTGCTCCAGCTCAACTATGTCCTTCTTATATACTGGTGCCCAAAACTGTACTCAATATTCCATGTGTGGCCTCACTGGTGATTTGCATAGAGATAATTATGTGTTTGTCATGAGTTCTTCAGCGTCTTTTGATGCATCACATAACATAATTTGCCTTGGTAGCAGCTGCCTGGCATTGGTCACTAAATTTCAGACTACTGTCAACCAATATATCCAAGTCTTTATCACTTGCAGTTTTTCTCAGTATTTTTCTGCCCAAGCCTCCAACCTCCCCAAATCCCCCTACATAGCTATATTCTCCTCCAGTGTGTTGATTACCTTATAGAGGTTTGTATCAGCTGCAAATATTGTCCTATTCTGTAAGCCTGTAAACACAAAAATGCTAGCATTGCCGATTATGAAGCACTTTTTTTCCTTAGGTGGATTCTCAGCACACGTGAAAAAACAGTGATTTATGTAGCTCAATTCCAAAAACGCTGGGATGATGTTTAAAATGTAAAGCATGTGAAGATTTGGAAATCTCTTGTAACCATATTGTATTCACCACAGACCATAATACACAAATCAGGAGGTGAAAATTAGACATATTTCTGTTTTATTTGGAAAACTGATGGCAGCGACACTTCTCAAAAAAGTTGAGACAAGGTAAAAAAAAAAAATCCTTGAAAGTAAGTGGTGCTCAAGTGGAGTTGGAGATTACATTTTCAACTAATTCACACGAGTGTACGAAAGTGCATGTTAGAGGGTTCCTCAGAGGCAAGGATGGAGAGACATTCGTCAATCTGTGAGAAACTGAATCTAAAAATTGTACAAGTTCAGAAAAATTTAAAATTGCATCGACTAGGTTTCACCCCCTTAATGGGAGAACCCTCTGAAAGTGGAGCTGTGCTTGTTTTGGAGATTAACGTGTGGATCTGCCACGAGCCTGAGGTAGGCTATTTCATGTTGTGTGTCTTCCTCCTCTCCCCCCTTTTTTTTTTTTTGCTTGTTTTCTGTGCATGTCTGTACCAAACACATTTAGCAGATTGCCACAAAAGAGTTGTGCTTTGCCCCATGATCCTTGTTTCAAAATTCTTATCTTTTATTAGCATTTATATACCAATTATGTCATTCTTATTATTCTTTATTTTATTTGTGCTGAAGTTCACACTTGAGTTCCTTTGCTCTAGGCCAAACTTTTTTGTTATTACGATTGACTTAATTGTCAATGTCTGTCTTCTACTTCGTACATTTTGGATTTTTTAATAAAGGTCTCTTTTTGAATTCGGAAAAAATTGCATCTACTATACATAATACCATCTTGCGGTTCAGAGAATCTGGAAAAATCCATGTACACAAGATATAAAGCCAAAGTTCCATATTAAATGCTCATGATCTATGGGTTGCCAGATGGCACTGTATTAAAAACAAGCATCAATCGGTCCAGAAATCCTCTGTGAACACAATTTGCTGTACAATCCACAAATGCAAGTTATAGCTCTAACATGCAAAGAAAAAGCCATAAATCAACACAATCCAGAGACACCACCGCCTTCTCTGGGCCAAGCTCATTTATCTCATCTGAACTCCTTCTCATTAATTAAATGGCTTATTCTGTAGATTCCTTTTCTCCTCCATTCCTCAAACAGTTTATTGGACATCCCTAGTGTAACACTAGGATTTAGCCGGGTATGTAGATCCTCTGGGCCACCATGAAAGATGGAGATGCAGACCATGCTAGAAAACAAAGTCCAAGGGGTTCCCGGTCTTCACCAGACCTCACAGCAAAGCCAGACAGATTTAGCCATGTGGAACCCCCAAGTCCCTACCCCTAATGTGGCTACTCTAGGTGACAAAGTAAGACTGTGGAAAATGGCAGAGGTGATAGGTCACAGGCAGGTTCAAGTGTAGATAAGTAGCAGAGACCACGGCAGGTAGCAAACTGGTGTAGCGGCAGGTAACAGCAATACAGGTAACACTGGAACCAGGATGTCAGTAAACAAAGGTAACAGACAGCGACCAGAGGTCATGATCAATGTGGAAACATTAACAAACTCACCCAAAGCCGACAGAAAGGTCCTTAAATCCAAGGTGGTGAAAGGTCATTGGCCAGGTAATTAGGTACTGTCCCTTTAAATCTAGGCAAATCTCGATGGCAGTAGCGACGACAAGAGCAGGAGTGTGGACAAGAGAGTAGACACTGAGAAGAGGGAGCACGGACTGCAGCATGGAACGTGACAGGATTGCTCCACAAAGGAAAGTACTTAGATACCTAAATGGATAAATTGAGTTTTCTTCCTGGCCATCTTGAATAATGTATAGTTTCTCTTAATAGAATGAACTTCTTTGAATATAGAAACATTTAGACAAGGATGTATGGGAAAGAAAACTTATGTCTTAGGGTGAGCTCAAGATTATCTCTAGTAAAAGTGATGGCTGAAAAAATAAATTCCCAACTGCCTTCCAGCTAACATCTGGCCACTGCCATTTCTGCCAAATACAATACATGAAAAAATGTAATGTGTGACGAACAGCCTGGACGCCATGGTTTTTGTGGGAAAAACTTCGGTGGAACTGGAGCCTCTTTGGTTACCTGTTCCCCCCTTTCCCCCCTGGGGGTTTTTAAAAATTGACTACCAATAATATTTATTTTAAAATTCACTTTTTGGTTCCAAAAACTATTTGTCTCACGAATGGTCACTTATACTTGTACCTTGTAGTAAACCAGTTGAAATTACTGGTTGGCCGACCAGGGTCTTCGGCTGTAGGTGCCTCCCCGGGGTTATGCCGGAAAAAGTGGATGGGGGTGGTATGGGGACAACGATTTAAGTGGCCGCCATGGTTTATTAGGCCTCATCATTTTTGGATTTAAAAACTAGTTCATCTTTATAAAGGGTTTTATACCCTCTGGTTTGATTATTTTTTCTAGTTGGTGCATTTAACAATTTGGGGGAAAAGCTTTGTCAACCAGTTTTCATTAAAAAGTGTTGGGCCCGAGAAAAATCCCTCCTTCCAGTCCTCCCCTGATTTCCGAAAAAATATAAAAATGTATGTTGACAAACTTAGCTGGACGCCATGTTCATTCGCGCAGCATCATTTCATGGATGGAACTGGAGTCATCTTTGATAATATACCGCTGGTTCCCCCCACATATGTCCCAGGCGTGGAGGAGGTGTTGTGGGCCGAGATACATTGACTTACTAACACAATATCAAACTTCATAGGTTATAATATAACGGACAATAATTATCTGTATAATCAGTGAATTAACTATATTGTCTTAACAGCACAATGGTACACATTATAGGCTTAGATACACTTCATAGGTAGCACGGTCTGAATTATCATGGGATTAGATACACAGGCTCAGTGATAACCATTAGAAGACTGTGAGCTTTGAACCTGCTCCTCATAGGAAGATTTAACTGCAGTGCACACAAGCCTAGAATCAGGGGGTGTGGCCTATATGGACACAGGGTACACAACTTAATTTCAAGATGGCCGCTTTCATGAGCATTATAGTAGATGGTCCTCTCATAACATAATGATTGTACATACAGGCGTCACGCTTCCACAGGCTTCTTATTATATGTTTAGTTGTATTACAATCCCCAACAGTGTATATAACTATTATAAAAAGAAACATTCGTCATCAGTTTTAGTATTATTGTTTTATGGCATTTGCTATGGAGTTGCAGTAACATCAGATTACTAAAATGCTTTTCTTATGTGTGATTTTTTTTCATGTCAAACAAGACCTGATTTCCTAGTAAAACATTTGCCACATTCTGAACATGAAAATGGCTTCTCTCCTGTGCGAGTTCTTTCATGTTAAACAAGATGCGATTTCACAGTAAAAAATTTCCCACATTCTCAACATGTAAATGGCTTCTCTCCTCTGTGAGTTCTTTCATGTTGAATAAGAGTTGATTTCCGAGTAAAACATTTGCCACATTCTGAACATGAAAATGGCTTCTCTTCTGTATGAGTTATTTTATGTTTCTCAAGACCTGATTTCAAAGTAAAACATTTGCTCCATTCTGAAAATTACTTCTCTCCTGTGTGAGATCTTTCATGGTGAACAAGACCTGATTTCCAAGAAAAACATTTGCCACATTCTGAACATGAAAATGGCTTCTCTCCTGTGTGAGTTCTTTGATGTTGAATAAGAGTTGATTTATCAGTAAAGCATTTGGCACATTCTGAACATGAAAATGGCTTCTCTCCTGTGTGAGTTCTTTCATGTTGAACAAGAGTTGCTTTCTGAGTAAAACATTTGCCACATTCTGAACAAGAACATGTCTTCTCTCCTGTTTGAGTTCTTTCATGTTTCTCAAGACCTGATTTCATAATAAAACATTTGCCACATTCTGAACATGAAAATGGCTTCTCTCCTGTGTGAGTTTTTTCATGCTGCACAAGCTGTGATTTGCAACTAAAGCCCTTTTCACATTCTAAACATGAAAATGGATTCACTCCTGTATGATTTTTTTCATGCCGAACAAGACTTGATTTCACAGTAAAACATTTGCCACATACTGAACATGAAAATAGCTTCTCTCTAGTGTGAGTTCTTTCATGATTCTCAAGACTTGATTTCAAAGTAAAACATTTGCCACATTCTGAACATGAAAATAGCTTCTCTCCTGTGTGAGTTCTTTCATGTTGAACAAGACTTGATTTTACAGTAAAACATTTGCCACATTCTGAACATGAAAATAGCTTCTCTCCTGTGTGAGTCTTTTCATGTTTATCAAGATGTGGCTTCTGAGTAAAACATTTGCCACATTTTGAACATGAAAATGGCTTCTCTCCTGTGTGAGTTCTTTCATGTTTCACAAGATTTGAATTTACAGTAAAACATTTGCCACATTCTGAGCATGAAAATCGCTTCTCTCTTCTGTGACTTTTATTTTGTTCAACAGTCTGTGGTGCTTCGGAATATGGTTCCTGCTTAATAGAATCAGATGACAGATCTTTGGAGGAAAGGGCTGAGGGCATGTCTGGATGAATAGCATGCCCTTCATATGTATCTTGTGTGGTACCACCATCATCTGCTTTATAATCTGATGATATCATAGATCCTTTTGAGCTCCTGGTACAGTCACCTGCCAAGAATAAAACAGATTTATTATTTTTGAGAAATATAAAGTTACACTGATATTTTATTACATTTTTGCATAAGAATGTTCTTAGAAAAGGCAAGGCCAGACCAGTGGTGGCAAAACGGTAGGCCTCTGAGCAAGGACCAACAGATTATGCTGTATGACTACTGGGCTGTGTTTTTTGCTGTTTTACACTTTTATGTTGATTCTCTCATCTACACATTGTAAGACGGCAACAGCAGGAAAGTTATATAATGGTGTATATATCCCGGCCAGGGTCCTCACATATTCCTTCAGATACCCAGACACATGCCCCCAAGGTAAGGAGCCTTGGAGGAATGAAAGGCCAATATTAGATAGGTGTCGACAGTATGACCAGGCATCCCCAAACTGCGGCCTCCAGCGTTGAACTACAACCCCTCATCCCACTGTTCCAATGATATAATGCATGATGTGATTGTAGTTTCCACAGTGGAGGCCCCGTTTGAGGATGCCTGTATAACTGCGAAATGTTTAACGTTTAATGTTAGCATGGCTTTCAGCCAATTCCTGGATCGGCTTTCATTGGGATGGTGAGCATAGAGCAGGGTGGGGTGCTCACCCCCATGGTTTCCACCCAGGATTTACCTGGAATTTTAGAAGTCAGCAGGGAAGCTGACTAGAGGTGGTTACAACCCCTGACTTCCTTCAAGTCTTGGGTGGAGACATGCTGGGAAACCAGCAGGAAAACTTACAAGCTGATAGTAAGTTGGTCTGTGTTAGAGCCCAGACGGGCAGGCGTTTATTTTGTTTATGTGTGTGCATGCCTTGCACTTTTTTTTTTTCTGTTTGCTGCTTAATAAAAATACAGAGGCCCTGTATTTTTGCACCTGAAGATCTGTCTCTGTCTGAAAACATACATGTACCAAGATCCCAGAGCTGCTAGAGCTCACAACATGTATCAGTCATGTAAACATGGGGAATGTCACCACTGCCCAAAAAAAAAAAAAATTTGGTCATGTTTGGGTGG
>JAODAL010050621.1:0-27265 GCA_025379985.1 Phyllomedusa bahiana
AAGATCACCCTATAATTCACTAGTGCTTGAATATGCTGCATTTTTTCTATAAGGTAGAAATGATCCTTTATAAACACTGATTTGAAATTCGACTTTAAAAAGCCAGCCCATTTATTTGACAACAAGGTAAGAAACTGCTGTTTATTTACCCAGGACGATCAGCGCAGACAGAATTTTTAGGATGTCACATTAATTCCAGTTACTATGGCAGCTATCATCAGCAAAAGAAACGTATTTATATATGTGACTTGAATAATTGATTTGTATGCAGAATAATAGCTTGTATACCATTTCAATTTCTCTTCTTCACCCAGCTAGAGACATTGTAAATATCATTGCCCAGTGACTCACTCAGTTCAGGTGACATAAAAGCTTTGGGAGCTCTCCATTGTCACTATATTGTATTCACTGTTCACGACTGACACAATACTAAATGGTTCCCTGGAGAAGGTAGAGAGAAACGCTATGAGTAAGGGCATGTTACTTGCCCGAAACACGTAAGCGGGAGGCGGGAGCTTTTTCTGTGTGTCTCTCACTTTTGTCACCAAGTCCGGTGCTGCTTATCATGTGAGTGTTTAATTGTAATATTTCTCAATAAATGCTGTTATTTTTAAAGCATTGAAATATTGCGTGCTGGAAGGGCTCTGTGTTTTCTTACTACAATTACCGCTGGATGGATTTGTACGCACGATATTAAATTGGTGGAGCTGGTGAAACTACTTTGTAACAGACAGAAACCATAATCATAGTATAGATGTAGAAATTCTTTTCATCTCAATTTCTTATAGTTCCCATCCCTTTTTTTTCTTATTGACCCTCATAAGAGTTTGATTCAAGTCCAGTAAAAACCCATAGTCATACAAGAAGGGGGATATTTTTTTCCCTTGTATTAGCATTGTTATACAAGTGTAAAATAAGGACTTCAGTGAGCTTACAGAGGATATTTGTTGACAACTGCAGATATATTGTGGTAATGTTCACACGGCTTATTTGCGGGGCGTAAATACGCCCCGCAATTACGGCGTGTGGACGGGGGTGGGGCGGGAGCGGGGGGCCGGCACCTTGCTGGCCCATAGACTATCATTACTAGCGGCGCATATACGCCGCTAGTAAATGACCTGTCACTTATCTCCCCCCTCGGTGTATTCGCCGAGCAGGGAGAGGAGACGTAATCCATATTCTCAAATTGAGAACTGTGGATTACTGTAATGACTGGGACGTATTCCAGCCGTAATTCGCGCACTACAGCGCGTAATTACGGACTGAAATACGTCCCATTTTAAGCCGTGTGAACATAGCCTGTGAGTATTTTCCATCACAAGTGGCAGCTGACTAATGCTGGAAAACATCAGAGAAATACTAATCTTAAAGGGGTTGTTTGGTTTAATTGTTTAAACTTATTTCTGGAATAAGAAATCTTGCAGTTCTTTTTAATAACCATGTTTTCAATGGAGTTGTCCACTTAATAATATAATATAAAAATAATGCTCCTGGGACACCCTTAAACAAAACCCCCTGTACACATCTTCTTCCGGTCTTCGGTTCCTGTGCTGTGTCTCTCTGGTCTTCTATTGTCATTATCTACATTTGAACAGGGGATTTCATCATTGGGAAATGAACAGCTCCGAAAGTTGATGTAAGTAGAGGCATGTGATTGGCTGCAGAAGTGTTGTGCCCATATAGAAGAAGATGAATGACAACATAAGACCGAAGAGATGCACCGAGGACCACTGAAAGGAAAATATGTGTTTGTTTTATTGGGCCCCAGAAGCATTATAGTATTATTATTCTTTTAAGGAAGTGGACAAACCCTTTAAAATTCTGCTATACCTCTTTGTCACCGTGCTGTCGTGCCTGTCTAGAAAAGGCAGGTGTAACCAACAGTCGAGTCCTGTGGAAAGCATGCCTGGGCTACCTGCAGAGAACTCAATATGCGTTCAGTCATGTGACACCCTCCTCATCCCCCCCCCCCCCTTCAGCACAGAAACACTTTATGAATCCTGACTAATGCCATTCAGTTAGTAACAGGGTGGCATGACATTTTTGAGATTGCTTAATAGGAATAATTAATAGTAGAATAAGAATAATATAATTATTATTATTAAACCAATTTTTTGCTGTATTTATGCATACATCTGCTGTCTGTTTCTAGGTGACACAGTCAAAAAAAAACACAACACACACAACTCTTCAGGTGACATTGATAATATGGTTAAAGGGAACCTGTCACATAGTTTATGCCCCCCTTACTGAGGACAGCACAAGCGAGTGTCAGACCTGCTGTTTCCAGCGCTGTGCCCCTTATTCTGTAAGATGTTGCAGTTTCAGAGCATTTAGGGCGAACGGTTCATACATTTTCAAATGGTGGGGCGCACTAGAACCGTAGCGAAGCTACATATTTATCGCTTTGCTATGGCACATTACAGTCGGAACAGGTATACCACTTTCAAAGTGGTATACCTGAGCCCGAATTGTCATGTAAGTGTTGGAATGCGTCTGATTTATGACCCGCTGTATAGTGTCAATACTTTGTGTGGCCACCATTATTTACCAGCACTGCCTTAACTCTCTTGGGCATGGAATTCACTAGAGCTTCACAGCTTGCCATTGGAATCCTCTTCCACTCCTCCATGATGACATCATGTAGCTGGTGGCAACAAAAGTGAGTAATTTGTGCCTAATTTCGCATTTTCCCTCCACGGTATCATGTGATTCATTACTGTTACAAGGTCTCAGCTGTGAATGGGGAGCAGGTGTATTAAATTTAGTGTTATCATTCCCACACTCTCTCATACTGCTCACTGGAAGTTCAACATGGCACCTCATGGCAAAGAACTGTCTGAGAATTTGAAAAAAAGAATTGTTGCTCTATATAAAGATGACCTAGGCTAAAAGAACATGGTCGATTAAAAAAGTTGAGTGCACGTGCTCAGTATCATATACAGAGATTTTTTTTCAAAATAGATGTATGAGTGCTGCTAGCATTGCTGCAGAGTTGAAAGGGATGGGAGGTCAGCCTGTAAGTGCTCAGACCATATACTGCCTCACACTGCATCAAACTAGTCTACATGGCTGTTGTCCTAGAAGGAAGCCTCTTCTATCGATGATGCAAAAGAAAGCCCATAAAAAGTTTGCTGAAGACAAGCAGACTAAGGACAGGGATTACTGGAACTATGTCCTGTGCTCTGATGAACTGTGCTCTGAAGATAAACTTATTGGGTTCAGATGGTGTCAAGCGTTTGTGGTGACAGCCATGTAAGGAGTACAAATACAAGTGTTTCTTGCTTGCCATCATAGTCGTAGTGTCATGGTTTGGGGATGCATGTGTGCTGCTGGCTGTGGGGAGCTACAGTTCATTGAGGGAACCATGGATGCCAACATGTACTGTGACATACTGAAGCAGAGCATGATGCCCTCCATCCGGAAACTGCGTGGCAGGGCAATATTCCAGCATGATAATGACCCCAAAATACACCTCCAAGACCACCACTGCCTTGCTTAAGAAAATGTGGGTAAAGCCGCTGGACTGGCCAAGCATGTTTCCAGACCTAAACCCTACTGAGAATCTGTTGGGCATCCTCAAATAAAAAGGTGGAGGAGCACAAGGGGCGACATGTATGATCGGGAATTGCGCCTGATTTCAGGCGTATACTGCACCTCACCGTACCGAATCCACTGTCGGACACAGGGATGCGCTGTTAGGCGCAACCTTCGCCACTTTCGGATGCGCCTAACATAAAGGGGCATGCAGTGGGCGCGCTGTGGGTGTTCTGGGGCGGGACGCGGCAAATTCGAAAACTCCGAGGCATGCATAATTGCGGGTCGGCAAAGTGAGGCGCATTCCAGCGCTTTAAAGCTCCGACAGGCAGGCCTAGTTTAATGTAGTCTATCTGAGACGTATTTGCAATGTAATTCAGGATGGATTTCGCGTTGGAAATTCAGTCCCCACAGTAAATAATGGGGAATGTATTTCCGACGCGAAATCCGTCCTGAATTACATTGCAAATACATGTCACAAAGTGTTGCGGCCACAAATTCTCCCTGAAAGAATCATGGGGAAAAGAGCCTTAAACCACTACAAGAATAAAATGGATTGGGCATTTAAATGAAGTACTTAATAAAAAGACATATCCAAGTGCTCTAACTATGAAAGCAATGTATTAGTAAATTGCATCAAATAATAGTAATGACAATATATATATTCTCTTGTAAGAAAAAATTCTCCACTATAAAAAGAATTCCAAAAACCGTGACAATTACACAAATTTAACATCAAATAAGCCACTGATGATATTGACCAGATGTTTTATTAAACATTTTGCATACCAAGAATTTAAGATGTATTTGGGCTGCTTTCCACTTTTATGCAATTCAATATGGCTACCTATGGGAAATCCGGACGTATTTACGTCCGGATTTCCCATAGGTAGCCAGTCTAAGCTACTTGTTCATTATTTTAGGCTCACTTGGTGATGTATTTACGGACATAAATATGTCTGTAAATACGTCCAGAACTAAGCCATGGGAACATAGAAATCCTGCTTGGAGAACCACAGGTCCCAGCCATACCCGGGCTGTGCTGGCTCTTGCTGTACATCCAAAATAGAATAAAATGTGAAAGAAGAACAAATTCATCTTCATTTTTTATTAAAAACAAATAGACCAAAATTAACATCTGTACAACATCTGCATTGGCTTATTTAATGTAAAATTAGTTCCATTCTCTCCCTTTTGTAAGATCTGTTCTAGCTATTATTTCTTTCTTTTGAGATCTTATATATATATTTGCTTTTATTTTAAATGATCAACTTTTTCTATACATTGCAATGGATTTTATTCAGCTTTGATTTTTCACTTTATTCATTCATTCATTTGAAAGAAAACTCTTTTTGCTATTCACTAACATCTTTAATGCTTTTTTGCTGATTTCCACCCTATCTAGAAACTTAATACGTTAGGCGCATTCCTTCTGCGCCTAAGTTCCGCAATGCGCCTCACACACTGGCGAGACGCAGGGAACTTTACACCGCATGTATGAGCGCACTTCGGGCGCCAACATAAATGATTAAAAATAACGTGAATACGGGTGCTTCAACACGCCGATCTTCATACATGTCGCCCAAGGTCTCTAACATCCACCAGCTCTGTGATGTCATCATGCAGGAGTGGAAGAGGATTCCAGTGGCTACAACCTGTGAAGCTCTAATAAACTCCATGCCCAAAAGAGTTAAGGCAGTGCTGGAAAATAATGGTGGCCACAGAAAGTATTGACACTCAGGGCACAATTTGTCTATTTTCACTTAGGGGTATACTCACTTTTGTTGCCAGCAGCTTAGACACTGTGTTGAGTTATTTTGAGGGCACAACAAAGTTGCATAGTTATACAAGCTGTACACTGACTACTTTATATTGTATCAAAGTGTCATATCTTCAGTGTTTTCCCATGAAAAGATATAATAAAATACTTAAAAAAATGTGAAAGGTGTACTCACCTTTGTGAGATACTACACATGTATATTAGTTTAATCTAATATCCTTTAGATAAGTAAAAGGTGAAGAACCCTTTAAAGAGTAGAGCTTCCTTAACCTGACCATCATGAAAGAATACTAAAAGCACAATGCAAAATGTGAGCATACAATCTGGCTAATTAGTAGTAGTAGTAATAATAATAATAATGATAATATAATAACAATAATATAATATTTAGGAGCAAATTAATGGTGGATTTTATTTTACAGATGATACAGTATAAAGTGAGATTGAAGGAAAGTATGACATGCAGCTACTTTTATGAAGCCCTCAAAATCTTTTATGTATCATTTTTTGGCAATAACCCTACTGACTTACAATCTTTGCTGAGTACATACCATCTAATGGGATCCTGAGGAATAGCTTGTTGGAGGTGTCTAGCATAATCAGTCGCATTAGCTTAAGGACATTTATTTTGCCCTTGTCATCAGTAAGGTCACTCAACTTTGCCAGGAAATGTTTGGTTGAGTTAATGCAGTGCTCGGTTGTCTGTTGTAGTCCAGGTCCAGACAATGCTGAAACATCAACAAATGTAAGTTTAACACCATTGTACACTATTGTGATAAACAACAAATCTCAATATTGCCTTAAAAGAATGTGCACTTAGGTAATTCTTCTTGAGCAGTCACAATCTATGACAGCTTCCTGGTAACTTAAGGGCGACGTCTATGAATTTGCAGTCGCCATTTTTTGCAATATATTACCGGTTCTATAGATGTATGAACAGGCGTATGGGCAAACTTGGAGCAATGTGCGCCTGACAGCACATTTGAATGCACCAAAGTTTGGTGCAAAACTGCCATACAAAGTTTGCCACATAACACTTCATTCATACTGTCGTATTACACACTCCTGTATATCTATTTAGAACTGATTTGTCGGCGCCAAGTTACAAGAACGGCACATATGAATTCATAGATGTTGCTTTTAGGCTTTAGTTCAAATGTGAACATTTGGGATATTTTCTGTTATTCTTGGATCCATTTACATTATTGATTACTTTATTATTGATTTACTTTATTAATACTTGGTAGCAGAGTTCTCCTTTTACAAAGATCAGGAGTTGTGAAGCCTGCATTGAGTTTTTGCCAATTGGGTCTAATATCTATAGAAATTCCACATGATGTAACCAGTTGCATCCATATTTAACTGCCTGGATAAAATCTTTGTAATATGTTTAACAAAGATCATTTATCCAGTGTCAAATCTACCATGGAAGTAAACTACACTACTGCAATAGACAAAGGAATGACCTCCACTTGTGACATCTTGGTGTCTTATCATTGTTGCTTAAAGGGGTTTTCTCAACACAATGATTAGCTTTAAACATGAAGGTAAAAGTAAATAAAGACTATTACCAAATAGATTGCTGTTCTGCGTTTGCTTTGTGTAGGAGATAGAGGAGATTTTATCAATTGCTTGTTTGCATCAATATCTACACTCTCTCTGCTCTATTGCTCCAAGCAGCCATGTTGACCATGGGGATTCACTCCATGATGAGAGTTATCAGTAGTACAGGAGCTTGTATATTTAGGTGAATGACAAGTTTTATCCCTTTAGAGCTCTGTAGTCTAATGCATTACATTTAATAGATCTCCCACAGTCATGTCACTGTAACAGGCTTAGCTAGAAATAACAGAGCTGATATGTCAGTTACTGCTGTATAACCACCCACAACCCAACCAGGAAGTATGAGTCTGAAGTTGCCTGTGGCTCTGTGAAACAGGATGGTGAGTACAACCCTTTAACATTATATGGGACGTGAAACACTTAAACGCCCCTCCATAATCCAGTGGGATGAAGCAGGGAAGGCTTCACTTTATCCATTACATAGGTTTTTTTGTTCATGGGATCATTTTAGACCCATGTGGTATGACTACTGATTGTGGAGTAAGACATTTGTATGGGAGCAATGGTCCAGTTTTGCCTGGTAAAATACTGTATGAACAAATGCTGTGTACAGTGTTTTTAATAGACTACAAACAAACCATAAAATGTCTCTGACTGCTGCACTGTTCAGTAAATGTATTAAACTTTCCAAATAAAAAGAGCAATCAGTGTGTATTGGTCATCAGTGAACATTATGTAAAGATTTTCTTTACTTGTTGTGAATGCAAACATCCAGCTAGAAGTAGAGCACAGCCTATGTGAGTCTGATGCATCATACAACAACAGCTAGACTGATTGCATTATGCTGCCCCATTCTGTGCTGATTTGTGCTTACTCTTTCATTGTCAATGGCAAGCTCCAGAAGAGTGAAACATCTACTGCACATGAATGAGCTAACAGCAGAGTTCTTAAATGTATTTATGCAGCTTTCAGGAGGATATATATTCACAGAGTACAACAAATTCCCGGTGTACTCAGTGATGAAAATCAATTCTCAGTCAGCTTTTACATACGCAAAGTGATGTAGATTTGGTTAACACACCATTGTATAAGTGCAGAGCTTTCTGACTACAGGGACGATGCGGACAGAAGGGGGTTACGCATTACAGGAAGTGGTTGGCTTGTTTCTTATAGTGTGGTCAGCTGCCCACATCCCGGTGGCATATGGTACCCATGGAGAGTAAGCTCATATCTTTGGTACCTAGGTTTCCTGCCTAATCTCCCTTCTCATTTATTTTTACTTGTTAGTTTTTCAGTTGCAATTTTACTTTTAAAATTGCAAAGGACTCAGCCTTCACCAACGCCACTGCCGCTCAGGTAAAAGATGGGGTCAGGTCCCCTTCACTGTTTATCAGGCATACCATTGTACATTTAATTCTAACTGTGCCCAGTGCTGAATATTAGTCCTATTCACTTAAAGTTCCACAAGCTGCTGTGGTTGTAATACCATGTATACCACAACCAGTATCTAGTAATCAATAGACAGGACACAGCTCCTTCATTTAATTGTTAGATAGGCTTGGAAAACCCCCTTTGGATGTTAAAATTGGGATGTATTTCCATAAATAAAGTATCTAATTTATTTTAAAGACAAATCCAATCTGACACAGACTTGTAACAGGCAATTGTTAAAGGGGTTGATAGCCAGGATTTGTAGTTTATCAGACATTTGAAATCCCCAGGACTCCACTTTTAACACCAGGAAAAGCTGCAGATAGTTGCAGTTATCTTCGGCAATGATCATAAGAAGGATTTGTTGACACATCGGACAGAAAAGTCTGACGTGTTTCCAATGTGATTTCCTCGGCAGAAATCCAAGGCGACATCTTGAATATCTGATGAGGATTTTCCCTTCAGAGGCGTCTTTGCTTCTGATTCTGACACAGGTTAGCTTCATTGCAATGGGGCTAACTCATGTCTCTCCCATTCCCCAAGTGGGATTCGATAAGGATTCGCTCAAAAGAATGAACATGTTTAGTCTTTTTTTTCCATGCCTTGGATTTGAAATCCATGGTGTGGAAAATCTGCACTTTAGTTCACTATGTGAACTACAACCTAGACAGTCCATTCAAATGAACGGCCATCAGTTTACAAGAGGATTTTGACAAGAAAATTAACGTTTGAATCCACATTAAAATGCCTGTTAAAATCCGTTGTGTGAACATACCTTATGCGGCATGTATGTATGGGCTACACCAGTATTCTGGTGTCCTTCCAGCCCAAAAACTGTTGCAGTCTTGTTCTCTAGATGTATGAGCAGGCATACTCCAAAAGTAGGCGCATTATTGGGTGCCCACGTCACTTTGTAATGCACCTAAGATGTAGGAGCATTCTGGAGGCGTCCCACCACAACCGTATGAATCTACACATTTATCACTGGAGGACGACAAAAGTAGGTGCTTAACACTTAGAACATCCAGACCAAGTTAAAGGTGGTCTATGTGAGCCTGAGTTGTCATAGTTTAACTAGAATGCACCAAATCTGTGACCCCCAGTAGAACAGGTCCATACATTCTGGTGCATTCTACACTGCTTTAAAGCTATTTAAAAATGGCCTCTATGCACCTACATCATACATGTCACCCCTTATGTTTATTGTCTGGTGCAGCAAAATTGCCATTTTCATTGGCTTTACACACTGTAATACAAAGGATCTCAAGCAAGAAACATCCTTCTATGATTCCACATGTCAAAACTCCTGCAGAGTGTAAGGTGGCAGCTGGGAAGGTCTGTGATGATGTGTATATCACAGCCAGGCGTCTGCATACACAATGGTAAATAGATGGCAAGTGACTTCAAGGGAGAAGAAAGTTGCAGGGTCCCGTCACTGGTAGGTGGCAGTTACATGGCACCAAGTTACTGGCCTTTTGAGGTAGGAGCCACTGGTTTTGTTGTGTTAGCTGCATTATGTAGTTGGCATGTGTTGAACAGCTAGTATAGCTGTTGAAAAACAGTTTGGTCCGGGAGCAGTCAAAGTGTTGGGTGGGTGGCTGCTCCCCATGTTCCAGGTCAGAGTTTTGCTGGCCTATATAAGTCAGCTAGTCAGCTGACCAAGGGTGGCTGTTACCCAGGACAAAAGACATTTGACATGAGAGGCCACAGACTGGAGATAGTCAAGATCTCCCATACATTTTTAGTTGTAAATCAACTTTTTCGTATACTGCATTTGCAGCCCAATGCCATATAAAGAACAGCCTCCACTGTTCGTGTTATGCGTCCAATGCAAATATGGCAAAGATACTTTAAATCAGTTTCTTCTTATTTATTAAACATCACATAAGTCCCACTTTCAGACAAAATGTAACACTTTAAAACGTAGACACAAAGTAGAAAAGAAAGGGCAATTGGCAGCTCAGTTGTACGGCTCAGACTCTATGCTTGGCGTCTCCCAACTATCCCATCGTGGATTCTACGTACTGATGTGATGTTCCATGCGGGACGCTACTATAAGTATACCATTGCCCTTTCTTTTCTACTTTGTGTCTACATTTTAAAGTGTTAAATTTTGTCTGAAAGTGGGACTTATGTGATGTTTAATAAATAAGAAGAAGAAACTGATTTAAAGTATCTTTGCCATATTTGCATTGGAAGATCTCCCATACAGCCACTGGAGGAATCAAAGTGATATTGAGGAAAACTACCCCTGTACTAGCCAGTGCTCAGATGAGCAGGAGTTCATTTTCTTTTGTTTAAATTTGCACCTTTCGTCTTTGTTTGGATGCACAAGTGGCAATAAAATACGGAGCATCCGTATTTGGACCATAAAATCTATCTGTGTCTCTGTCAAAGATCCCAGATCCCAGAGCGGTTGTTGCTCACAATAGTAATACAATTGTATTTGATTCATAGACAACTGTACAAAAAAAAGTAATTCTGGTTTTATGATTCTACTGAAAATACTATAAAAGTTGTTTATGGCTTGCTGTTTAAATGAATGCACAAGGACACATTTACGATTGTCATCTAAAAGTTAGCTCCATTTTATTCAGGCAGTCTAAAAATATGCCAGATTTATCACAGCAGCTCTTACAGCAGCTCATGCTCTTTGATACATTTGGTGCATCTTTAGACTCGTCTAATTTGTTGTAGACAAACTTTTAGGGCCACATGTATGAAAACTGTCTAGGTCTATGGGGATGTTCACCTGGCGTGTTTGTGGAGTGTACTTCAACATGTAATTGCACTGTAATGCTACTGAAGCATGACACACAAATACGGTGCTATGAGTGCTATGATTTTCAGACATATTCCCCAGCGTGTACTGAGTGCTGGGAGAGAGAAGAGACATGTCACTTCTTACCCTCGCTTACGCGACGGGGAAAACGGTAGTCAGTGGTATCGCTGTGGGTAGTATGTACTTTCAAACAGCCGGCATATAGCGGCGCAAACAGGTATGCGACAATTTGCACCGTGTGAACATACCCTAAGACTCTCTTTGTTACCAATCAGAGCTCCCCATTTATTTCATATAGGGCTCTAGAAAATGATAGGGGAGCTCTGCCTGGCTGCTACGGGCAACAAAGAAAGTCTTAGACCTAGACCGTTTTCATACATGCCTCCTCCCCCCCCCCAGTTGTTTAGTTTGCTATGCCAGAATTATGCCGCAGTTGTGGCACAGACTGACTAAGCTACACCTACGTTTATTGCTCATTTGCTTTAAAAAAAAAAAAAAAAAAGTGTTTTAATACACATTTTTGGCACCACCACAATTGTAGATTTGCCCCTCTATCATCCATTACAGATTATTTTTCAATGCGTGTACCTGAATACAAATACATTAAAATGTGCTGCAGTGTTGACTATTGCCAGCAGGTGGCAGAGTAATACCTTTTTACTTTACTTTCCGGAGCTCTTGATTTATACCACTGATTTTGAATTTTAAACAATGTGAAATGTTTTGTATAGTCATATTTTGAGAACCAGTGAAAGGTTCTTTTGATCTCAGGTAGCTTTATAATGTTATCATTATTATTTCTATACAATTGCTCCCAAATATTTACCTTTGTTGAAGAAAGGCCGTATGATTTTCCATAGAGTTGGGTTACTGTTAAAAATAATACCGTTTTCATTCATACCAATGCACTGTAATCCCAATTTACTGCCAAACCGTGACACATAGTGACTATGCTTCATCACATGGCAAGTTGCTGAAGATCTGTGGAGAAAAGCGGTAGAAGTAAAAACTACTGAAGATAAAAATTTAGATGATCTGACTGCTACAACAGCTTGTGGTAAGTATGCTTGGGGTTCAGGTATCTGCAGTGTCATCTGTACATTTCTGTAAATCTAGACACAATACAATCACACAGCCATGTTACTGTCTTGTAATACAGAACCTATAGAAATGTAAGAGGTATTTGCGTTATAATTTATAGGGTATGTTCACACGATGCATTGCGGTGTGTACATCGTCTGTCTCGGGTGCTCACGCTGATCAGTGCAGACTCCCGCAGCGCATGGGGGGGGGGGGGGGGGGCGGTAGCCCGCCAAACCCATAGACACGGAGTATTTGTGCTCTAAAACGGGCGAGATGCGCGACAAGATTACGGTAATCCATAGAGAACTATGGATTACGCCTCCTCTCCCCAGTCGTACAATATGATCTTATTGTACGCGCGGTGAAGTGACATGACAATTACATGAGTAATGAATGTCAATGGGGTCGGCGGGCTGCCCCTCTCCCACGCGCCACAGGAGTATGCGAGTATTAGCGCAAGCTCCCAAAAGACACGATGTACTGCAGCGCTTATTGTACGCGCTGCAGTACATCGTGTGAACATAGCCTAAGTGAAATATCACTTATCTCCCCGCGCGTACAATATGATCGTATTGAATGCGCGGGGAGAGGATGCGTAATCCATAGTTCTCTATGAGAACTATGGATTACCAAAATTTCGGCGCACATCTTGCCCGCATTAGAGCGCAAATGTGAAATGCATGCCAAAATTACACCGTGTGAACATATCCATACAGAAACATATAATGATTTTACTTACAGATTGATACAGAATTTATAAATAAAAAAGTGGCACGTTCCATCAGATGCTGTATTCCTTGTGGTGGATACTACAGTGCTATACAGAGGTACCATACACTATGGGGCTCATTTATCAAGGCAGTTACCCCAGAATTCTAGCACAGTTTGCGGCAAAAATAATGTTGCACCTGCTTTATAGCACATTTATTATGTGTTTTCATTATTTTCTAGACACTTCTGCATCTCATGCGACAAAAGGGGCATGGCCCCGCTAAAGAGGTTGTGGCTTAATGGGACATACGCGCGGCCTTAGTGTGTGCCACCGTGCTCCAAAAGATGCGCAAAAAGTATGGCAAAGTTAAAGGGATTGCCTCACTACATTGATTCATCTTAGCTCAGTCCTGTTTTCTTGGTTTCACTTTGAATTCAGTGGCGTGTTTACTTGCTTCCACTATGCTGCAGTAGAAGCCAGTTCTGTAGCTATAGCAACCAGTGTTGGCAGCCTATCAGGATAGCTCAAACAGGTCTGTAGCTGACTTGTTTTTGTAAGATCTTTAACATAAAAAGCAATCCTTGTAGCGAGACAACCCCTTTAATGGCATTAAGTAAACCAACTTAAAAATGGTGTAAAGTTAGACTGAACAGTTTTAACCTGCACCAGATTTATGAACACAATGATAAATGTGGTGCATTGTAAGACTGTCTAGACTAACTTTACACTGAGTTAGATAGTATTGATAAACCTGCCCCTTCGTGCCTTTGACTTTGCATTTATAAAAACATATGGACTCGGCATGCCTCTGTAAAATGGAAAATGGTCCATGCAAGCAAGCAGTAAGAAAAACTTAGGGCCTTATGTATGAAAACTGTCTAGCAGAGAGACTGTCTTTGATGCCCATAGCAACCAATGAGAGCTCAGCTATATGAAATGAAAGCTGAGCTCTGATTGACAGTTTTCATAGATAAGACCCTTAAAATCCTGTGAAACAAGTGGGCACAAAATTACCCAAAATGACAAACCGCTATGGTAACCCTGACTGACACATCCTCAACACAAGCCCTATGGCTTCTCTTCATCTGTATCTGTTTTCATAGCAAAGGACACCTTACTATAATCTCCACTTCTTTTTCATGTTTCTTCTTCTGTGACACTTATAATTGGTGCCAATTGGTGCCAGAGATGGGGAGGCAATGATGCTGCCTACTTTTGATCCTTTGCCTTTTTGCTATTCTTTCTGATCCATTCAAAGGGAATAAACCATCTGCTATTATAAAAAGAAATATTAAACTCAGGAGGGGATTAGTCAGGAACGTCAGAATACTGCTTATCTATGTTATACTGATATTTTTGAGATTTCTGATATCTGTTGCTGTTATGTCATTATTATGATTGGTTCAGTATATTATCTGTATGATGTTTTTCTAAATTATGTACAGTTTATTTATCCTTATTTTTCAAAGCTTTGATACTTCCTAGATTGGAGCTGCAAATACATTTTGTAGCCTGTTAGCTCCTATATCAACTGTCAAGCAAGAGTTGCAGTCCATTCGACTGCCCTGATTACTCGTAACCAGTATTCCTTTGGACTGCAACAGCCACTTAACAGTAAAAATTGGATTTGTCATGCGAAAAAAAGGCTTTGTAGCTTCAACCTATGTATAAATATAAATTTAAATAAAGTCACTTCTTTTTCAGCTCATACATTTACAATATTATACCGATTAGATATTAAAATATTAGGAAACTTTATAGAGCTATGGCTTAGGGCGTTCGTCCCTGAAATATATAAGCTATATCCTGTGTCCTACTTGAGCTTTTATGAGAACACAGCAATAAAAGATAGTGCTTCAAAGGATGCTGGAGTTCTTTTTTGTGACTAGGAAACGTTATGATGTACTTTGTGTTACACTTCATCACCTGTTTATGATCGTGGCTTGCTGTCAGTCAATGGAAATTTATTATTATTTATTATTTTTATTCAGAGGCTTAAAGGGGTTGTCTCACTACACTGATTCATCTCACCTCAGTCCTGTTTTCTTGATTTCACTTTGAATTCGGGGGTGTTTACTGGCTTCTACTAGGCTGAAGTAGAAGCCAGGTCTGTAGCTATAGCAACCAGTGCTGGCAGCCTATCATGAGAATCAAACAGGTCTGTAGCTGTAGTGACCTGAGGAGCTGATGCAGCCCATTCAAGAAGGGATATCTCAGAATAGGTAGGACACTGTTAATGGACAAATATTGCAAAGTGACTTGTTTTTGCAAGATCTTTAACATAAAAAGCAATCCTTGTAGTGAGACAACCCCTTTAAGGGCTTATCCCCACGGCAGGATTTTCAGTTGGTTTTCCAGATGTTTTTTTGGATTTGAAAAACATCTGTAAACTGACTTTCAACCTTTTACATTGACTTAAATAGAAAATCTGTTCAACAGTTCACACTGAACAGATTTTCCACCGGATGGTTTTTAACACTGCCAGTGTAACGGAAAATTTAGAACATGTTCATCTTTCTGCCCCGTTTTTGGGCAGAAGATGAACATGTGGGTGTAAAGGGGGATGGTTTGAACCCGCAAACCGCGGACAAAAGTCATCCCCATCCCTACATGCCAAACAAAGACCAAATACCGGTCAGAAAATCCGACTGGTTTTTGTCTGTGCCGTGTGAACGCACCCTAAAGACCCTGATCAAATTTAGTGATGCTCACTCATGGGAGTGCTTGCCTTCCTTTTGATCAACACTATAGCACATTAGTCTGAACTGGATGGCCATCTGTCTTTTTTCGGCCTTACAAACTATGTAAGTTACTATGTAACTATGAAACTATGTAGCATTGCTCAGCTGATGTGTTTGTTACAGTATATCCTTTGTGAGGTATATACCGTTCTACTGTCCTGGACTCACTTTACTTACATTGATACTGCAACTGTCTAAAAAGGACTGGTTAAAAGGTATAAATATTAATTAATGAATATTTCCACTCACTGGCAGCAATAATAACTTACATATAACCTTGAAGTTTTAATGCCAGAGTGATTACATGATTAGGTTGGATAATATTATGCTCCAGAATCATTCTTTCTGGCCCACAATAATAAGCAAATCTTACAAATGGTCATCATTTCTAACATTGTAGCAATCTCCCATTAATGACTGCAGCCTATGTGTTGATTGCTGTCTACCCCAGTCTTAATATACATTAATATTCATAGTTATATCTGCTGATAACAAGTGACATCTAGCATATGCATATCTGTGGTTAGCATTAACATATCCAGCACTGACAAAAATTAACGTTTACCGGCTGATAATGAGGGTTTCTTCCCCGTTAATCCACACCCTTACAAATTCTCCATACATGTTATTGTAATAGTTTGCTGCTGTCCCAATTCCCGTCAAAAGAAATCTTCCATAGGAAATCAGTGGCCCAAGTCCCAAGTAATAGGAAGGACCTGAAAATGTAAAATAAAGGGTAAGTCAGTGGTGTAACTACAATTTATAGGGCCCCATAGCAAAAATAAATGGCCCCATCACTTGAGGACAGGAAGCAGAAACAGCAGCACAAGGAAGATTTATTAATAAAGGTATAGATACTATCACTGTATATTATATAATATAACTCACATAGCCTATTCGCAGAAAGCCACCAACGTGATATTAATTTCAGAAAAAAAAAAAAAAAACACAGTATCTATGATTAGTCCTATTAATAGTGGTCTCTATTCAGCACAAAACAAACCAAACTAAACCAAAGCAAACCATATATTACAGTGGTGTAAAGTGTCTAAAAATATAAAGTAATGATCCAAATTAGTATAAGTAAATACAACCAATGTGCTCAGACATACACACATCCACCCACACAAGACAAAAGACCAAGGGCGACATGTCCCATTATGGCTGCACCATTTTTTGGTGTATTTTGCACCAAAAAACTGTTGACGCCGTTTTTTCTATATATCAATGAACTGTTGTACACCAAAACTAGGCGCATTATACTCCAGGCACGACACATTTGAATGCGCCTAAAGTAGGCTCATTAAATATGCTAGCAATGATATGCTATGCACCTAAGTTATGCTATGCATCAATTATACAATGCAAGGTATACCAGACGCCAGACTTTTGACAGGTTTTCTCATTCAGGCTCACTATACACTCATTTAATGCGCCTTAAAACTGATGTGGAAGCGCCTCTTTTCTGACGTCGCCCCAAGGGAGGTGAGTATCTGTATGTGCGTGCAGACATTGATATTAACAATTCCACTTTACCATATTCATTATTTGCATCTCTTATAGTAATTTGGATCACTGCTTTATATATTCATACACTCTATATTATAATATATAATGTGTACTTATAGTACTAGATATTTCATTGATGTATATATATTTATTTTTCTTTAAACACTTTTTACTCTGGTGTAATATATATATATATATATATATATATATATATATATATATAATATATATATATATATATATATATATATATATATATATATATATATATATATATATATATTAATTAGAGAGAGTGTTGCATATAATTTTTGAGTCCCTACAGAAAGTGTACAATGCTCTTACAAACTCTTCAACCTCTGGGCCTTATAGTGGCTTCTACAGCTATAGTTAGGCCCATGTTAATCAGATATATTTATTGAGAGACAAAAACAAAATGACATAATTAAGTTTAAAGATAAATATACCCCGATTCCTTATTCAGCATTTCATAGAGGGTTGTCTGATTCAGCTTTTACCTGGATCTTAGTCTTCATGGCTACTATATGTTTAAAGGCTATCACTATTTTGAGTACGACTTACAGAGTAGTGGGATACTAGGGTTAACTGCAGTCACACTGGCATTTTCAGATTAGATTGTAAGCTCTTGGGAACAGGGCCCTCATACCTCGTGTCTGATCTGTATGTAGCTTTTTACTGTGTAATGTTTGTTTTCCTTGTCTGTACTTATACCCTCTATATTGTAAAATGCTGTGGAATATGTTGGAGCTATATAAATAAAGATTATTATTATTATTTAAAGAATTGCTAGTAAACAATCTCCTAGCACGTTCATTATTTTTAAGCTGCTTTATTCCATTGGTGGTGCTCAACTATATGGCTCAATCAGGATGCATTTCACCCCATCCAAAGCCAATGACAACGATTGGAATGGGCCAATATGCATCCTGATTTAACTATATTTGTGCACCACTTCTGTAATAAAGCAGGAAGAAAAATGTGTGTGCTGGAAAATTGTTTATTATCTTATATTATTACCATGTGCACCAGAAGCCTTTAGGACACTAATTTCTGTTTGTTGGAAATTGAATGTAATGCTAACATACCTGTACGTGTTTCTGAGAGAGATAGATAGATAGATAGATAGATAGATAGATAGATAGATAGATAGATAGATAGATAGATACTGCACATGGACAGAACTCAAACACTTAATTTACTAATTTGCATGAAATGAAAAATATAATCATAACAACTGTAAAACATATCCATCATTTTGAAGGCTCCACTTTAAGCTGCTGTCAAAGTAAGATGAATTCTTTTACCTGGTATTGATGATGTCTCCTCATAATTCCAAATAAGTATAAGCAAGAATATGAAGACCGCCACAGAAGCAGCTGTTGCTGGGGCCACAGTGGGCATAACCTCCGTGATGTTGTACTGCATTGGGTTTAGAACTTCTGGAATCATGTCTTTCCAAGGCTCTCTTCTCTCCTAAGTATAGGTGGAGACGATGTTAACTTCTAATTGCCTTGAACTTTTAAAACCCCAAGTGACAAGAGACAGAAGATACAGCATCAGATCTAAGGCATATTGTATTGACATTTACCCTTTTCATGTTTTGGGAAATTGGATATAGCAAGAATATTTAGACTAAACAGAAAGATAACTTTTCTTTATCAACTTTGCACTACACATTTTTCTTTGATTATACATGTGCCATCTGTGAAGGAGGAATATGCCCTTGATGAGTCAATTGCACCAGTGTGACCTAAGAAATTCTGAATGTTGCTCAAAGTTTACTACAAGTCCAGACCAATTACGAAGGAACTTCCATGACAGTAGAATATTCTTCCCTGTAAAGTCTCATATTTACTGGACCATAACAAATGCCAAGAACTTTAAATTGAATATTCACATTTTTAATCTATGTTAAATGAGACAACACTGCCTAGTAAGAGCTTTTTGTGTATTGTTATGTTATGCATTTAATTTTACAATTAACATGCAGTTAGCATTTTTTCAACATATGTTTTATTAAGCGTTTTTTCAAAAGAAGAAAATGTACAACGTATATAGCACATAGTTAGTAAAGCAGAGAAATACAGTCACAATGTACATGTTTCCACAGCAAATAATGGTCTACAATGAGGTGTAGAGCTGTAAAATTGTATGAATGGCAGACTAATACCAAACAGTTATAAATAAATTAGAACTAAAAGCAACTGTTTAGTTGAAGAATTAAAAACGCTAAAAGTTATTTACAGAAAACTAAGTAGGACAAATGTTAAATTTAGGAGAACTACCTCATTTCTTTAGACCCAGAACAATTTAGATTTAAAATTTAGAGCTCTGCATAAAAAAAAAGCTCCAACTGCCTTTAAGATATATTAAAAGTGTATTCCCATCACAATGATTAGCTTTAACCCCTTAAGCCCCAGGCCTGAAAAGTAGTTAATGACCAGAACATTTTTTTAGTTTTTGCCTCCTTGCGTTTCAACAGTTGTAACATTTTTAGTTTTTCAATGACGCAGTTGGATGAGGCCTCGTTTTATTCGGAACAAGTTGTACTTTATGAAGGAATCGTTTAAGTTCTCTTAGAAATTATTGCAGAATTTTTTTAAAATGTAAAAAAAAAATAGTTTTTGTTTGTCTATATTTTTTTTTACACCATTCACATTCCACACTTAACACATAACTTGTTAGAATAATTCTACAGGTTATTGCGGTCGTGTGAATACCTAATATGTGTAGGTTTTTTTTTGTGTGTAATGTATGTACAACTATTTTTTATTAAAATATTTATTTTTATTTTATTATTTATTTTTTTATACTTTTTTTTTTACACTTTTTATATTTTTTACTTCTTTTTAATCTGAAGGGAGAACTGTTTTACTTTTTAACACTTAGTAATGTATTAGCATATTCATATATGCTAATACATTCTAATCTGCGTCAGTCTGACACAGGCAGTGATCTGGACAGCACACAGTGTGTCCTGGTCACTGGCTCAGTACACTCTAGGTCCCCAGAGCTGACTGTGCAGCCGTTCCCTGAGCTCTGTCGGGTGAGCGGGTGTTCCGATCACCCGACAGAGCAGGGGAAACCCTTTGATTGCGCTGCGGTAACGCACCGCCGCAATCAAAGGGTTAAAGCACCGGGTTGCAGAGGTTTTCTCTGCTCCCCGGTGCTCGCAGGAAATGCTCTGGGATCAAGGCTGTGTGGTACAGCCCCGATTGCAGCACAGTTGTGGCGCCAGGCCCCAGAGGTCTGCAGCGATGACAAAAGACATTGGTGCAGACAAACGACCCGCACCAGCCGACGTCAAAAGACGGTGCGTGGTCGTTAAGGGGTTAAACATGTAGGAAAGATAAAGAAAACTGATACCAAAGAAATTGCTGTTCTTATTCTATTTAGTTTATTTTGCTTCATTTCAGAATTAGAGCAATTGTTATCTATTTACAGAAGGTTCATAGGTTATAGACCACCTCTCTCTGCTCTAGTAGCCCTGGCTGGATCTGGATTATGATGTCACTCCCTGCTGTGTCTTAACAGCAACACAGCTGCCTTTTTATATTTTTACTGACAGACTTTAAAGGGCTGTTTTAATTTAATTGATTAGCTTTAACCATGTAGGCAAACGTAAATAAAGACTAATACCATTTACAATGCTGTTCTGAATTTAATAATAATAATAATAATAATAATTTTTATTTCTATAGCGCCAACATATTCCGCAGCACTTTACAATTTAGAGGGTGTACATACAGACATTACACATTAAAAGAACTTACAAATGAGACACGAGGTATGAGGACCCTGCTCGCGAGAGCTTACAATCTATTATGGTGTATGGGTGAGACAAAGGGTTAAGAAGTGCTCAGTTTACAATGGTCCAGCCATGTTACATAAATAGGAGGTGGTTTACATAAAAATTGGGTGACCCTGCCACCCTGACAGTACATCTATATACAGATAAGTGCCTGTGAGTGCCCTAGTGTAGGGAGTGACAAATGTGTGTGATAGCAGTTAGGGATCTTGGTAGGCCAGGCTGAGAAGATGTTTTCTCAGGGCCCTCTTAAAACTGTGAGGGTTGTGAATGTGCCTGATCGTCTGTGGTAGCATGTTCCAGAGAATTGGCGCCGCACGTGTGAAATCTTGGAGACGGGCATGGGAGGTTCGGATGATTGAGTGAATGTTATCATTGATATTCATCAGCAGAGCGGAGATCACGGGTAGGGTGGTAGACAGAGATGAGGGAGGAGATGTAGGGAGGAGCAACACTGTGGAGAGCTTTATGGGTGAGAGTGATGAGTTTATGTTGTATTCTGTACTGAATAGGTAGCCAGTGCAGTGACTGACACAGGGTAGAGGCATCAGTATAGCGGCTGGAAAGAAAGACAAGCCTGGCTGCTGCATTCAGGACAGATTGAAGAGGGGAGAGTTTCCAGAGAGGGAGACCGATAAGCAGGGAGTTGCAGTAGTCAAGACGAAAGTGAATAAGAGCAACAATGAGGGTTTGAGCTGTTTCCACAGTGAGAAAAGTACGGATTTTGGAGATGTTCTTGAGGTGCAGATGACAGGAGCGGGCAAGGGATTGGATATAAGGGGTGAAAGACAGATTAGAATCTAGTATTACCCCAAGACAGCGGGCCTGTTGCCTAGGTGTTATGGTGGTGCCACACACTGAGACAGAGATAGCAGGGTAGGGTTGGTTAGAAGATGGTGGAAAGACAAGAAGTTCGGTTTTTAGTTCGGTTTAGTTTCAGATGGAGAGAGGACATGATGTCAGAGACAGCGGACAGACAGTCACTGGTGTTTTGTAGCAGGGCAGGAGTGATGTCTCGGGAGGAGGTGTATAATTGCTTCTCTTCAGTGTTAGAGGGGATCTTATCTCCTTCTTTTGCACACAAGCTTCCCAAGGTTACCAACCACCTTTCTCTGCTTTCATAGGCTGTAGCAGTGACCAGGATGGTGACGTCACTCCTTGCTGTGTTTCTTATCTTGAAGACAGGATTTTGTTTACATTACTTACTGACAAGCTTTAACCTTTTAGAACTCTGTAGTCTTGTGCACTGCTGTTTATAAATCTCAAGAACTTATGATACTCTAACAGGATCAGCTAGGAATAGCAGAGCTTATATGCCAGTCACTTCTGTAGACTTGCCCACAGCCTACCAGGGCCTCCTGCTTATCTGTGTATACAGATGGTAGGGATGGTAATAAACCATAGAAGAAATAAGCTTTAATGGCTGCTACCACATGCATTGTACCAATTTTTAATCATGGAATAAAGTTTTTGATTTGTTTTTAGAAGATGGCGCAGGAAAATTTTCATTTTTTTCTAGACAGCATGCCTATACAAGCAACATTTGCCATTTAAAAAGGAATTTTACAAAGATATATTTTAACAGTGAAGACAAGCAGCGATTGAGCAGCATTCTTTTGAGATTGAATCATGGTAATAAAGCATCCCTGTCCTCTCAGTGGAAACTCAGCTATTGCGGAAATCCGACTCTCCAGCTGTGCAGCTTTCCGATTAAGGTACGTTCACACGGGGTATTTGGAAACTGATTCTGCGTCAGAATTAGCATCCAATCCAACAATAAACCAATCTCTATTATGCCATATGTAAAATCCATGTCGTCATTCAGATGACAATGATTTTGCTCACTTATTTTCTCCTCTAATTGAAAGTGTCGACAAAGAATTGACATGTCAATTCTATAAGGCATGTTCTGTGCCACTCATTATGGGTATTGGGGGGAACAAAATTGTTTCCTCGACTGAATTCCATGCTTGTACTTTCAACAAGGAAACAACACTGATTTGTCACTGACATTTTCAGCTCTGAAATATGCTGTGAAAACATACCCTTATGGGCAAATGTATGAAAACTTTCTAGGTCTAAAACTCTCTTTGTTGCCCATAGCAACCAATCAGAGCACCCTTTCATTTTTCCAGAACACTATATGAAATAAAAGGGGTGCTACGATTGGTTGCTTAGGGCAACAAAGAGAGTTTTCGACCTTGTGGTCTACATGGTCTACATGTGTACAGCTGTGCTCTGTGTTCTGGAACGTACATGCAGAGTTAAACTGTCACCGCCCGGACATATATAATCTATTAGCGTTCAGCAAGTAGTTAAAAATGGGTCAGACTTTTCATTGTGGTTCATGCTGTTTGATAAATTTGGCATATCTTTAGATTTGTCTAGCTTTTTAGACCATTTTTATCTTGCATCAAATAACTATGCCAGAATTTTGGAGCAATTGATGCAAAATTTTGGCACAGAATGTCGCAGTTAGCTCACATCCATCATGAGCTAAGTCATATCCTCTTTTTAGGATATTCGAAAAGTAAAGCATGTAATAAATGAATCTTTTACACAGTGCACCAAAAATGAGCCAAATTTTGGTGCATTTTACATCACATTTCTAGTGCCACTACAACAGTAATTGTGCCTCTGTCACGATACGCGCCACAGGCTCTGCTCTGGACCATGGATACACCAGTGTCTTCACTCCCTGGCCAGCCATCGGGAGTTGCTCACCTCTCCTCACTCCTGCTCTGCTCCCATCTGTTGCTTGTTGGTGCGGGCATACTTGTTCTCTTTAAGAATTAAAGGTTCAGTGCACCCCTGACCTCTAATGGCTAGCCACCTGCCCTTTTATTAGGACTCCTCCTCCTACAACATTTGCCAGATCGTTGGTGTTCCTGTGCTAGAGTTTGCCTCATTACCTGTGTTGTGCATTTCCTGGTGTTTGACCTTCTGCTACAGGCTTTGACTACACTTTGCTTGCCACCTGCCCTGACCTCTGTACTTGTGATCCGGTTATGTCTCTGCCGGCTCCTTCTGTACCACGTTAGGCACCTCAGCTGTAACCGCGAGCGGCTCAGTCAGGGGCTGCGACCTAAGAGCCCCCCACAGCCAAGTCTATCCTGCCTTGTTATGGGCTCTGGTGAATATCGGAGGGCTCCTTAAACTCCGCTACCTGACGTGGTTAATGCCATCTCTTGCAATGATCCAGCGGATCCACACCTGGAACCGTGACAGCCTGATTGTGACCAATACATAACTCTTGTCAATAACTGAAAATTAGGGTGGGGTCTTATGTTCAAAACACCCTTTTATTCTAAATAAGCAGTCATGATCATGAAAGCTAATTACTTGTCATTCTCACATATTTTATATTTTGAATATCCGACCCATATTTTGTCATTTTTTTGCATGTAAGGGGACGGCTTTTGCGGTTCGTGGATTCAAGCCTTCCCCCTTCACACTCATATGTTCATGTTCCGCCTGGAAGCCGGGCGGAAGATTGAACATGTTCTAAGTTTTTCGTTATGCAAACAGTGTAGAAAACCGTCCAGCAAAAAAATCTGTGCAGTGTGAACTACCGCATGGATTTTCTATTTAAGTCTATGTAAAAGGTTGACAGACGGTTTACAGACGGTTTTCAAAACTAAAAACCATCTGTAAAACTGACTGAAAACCTGTGCCGTGGGGACGGGCTTTTACTGTTGGAAAGACAAGTTTATGGACAATAAACAAAAGTTTACAGACATTAACCCTAAGAAAATATAACTTAACATTTAACCACATGACCACTGGATTTATTAGTGCACTTCATCTTCCAGACCACTGCTCCACTCTGCACAGTCTGCCAAGACCTGCCATTGACATGCACTGAATATAGACAGCAGAGCTGAAGAGAAGGATGGTAATGACTCCTTCCTATTATAATGATACTGAATCACCTGTGCTTCAGAGTTTATTAAATTGTATAGGTAGATACAACTTATAACTCATATAATTTTAAAGGCATTTTTAAATGAAAATAAAGTAAAAAGTGGCAGCTTATGGCAAAAAGGCTGTGGAAATTGTATTAAAAATAACTAGCTAACATTATAGTTTCAAGGTCAAGAAAGAGTAAATTTGTTCCAAAACACGTTGCAGTAAAATGAATATTAGAAATAAGGAGAGTGCATACTGGTGATTTAGGGTGACCATATGGAAAATATCCCCAGTATTAGACATAATAGCATTTATTTTTTTGTTAAGGATATTATTGATTTGCTCTAGAAAAGCTTGGTAGGAATATGTTGACATTTTCTGTCTGGGCAATGTATATTCATGTAGCCATAAATATATATCTCATTAATTTATAAAATGGAAATTTATAATTTCCCCGAAGTTTTGCACCTTTATTTAAAAATATTTTGGGGGAATTAAAAAAGGGGTGTTTTTGGTTAATCCCCTTGGGTTGTAAAAAAAACCCAAATGTTTTCCCGAAATTTATTTTTATTTTCCGTGTCCAAAAGTTTTTATAGAGGGGTACTTATTGTACCCCCGGGGGTTTCCATGTCCCAAAGCCAACAAGGAAAAAAGAAAAGGGAGATATTTTGTACTAAGCAGGGGGAACCCTGTTTTTTTTTTAGAGGGGCTTTTAAAGAGGGTTTCCCAAAAAACTTGAAAAAAAAGGGAAAAAGTTATTCTGATATTAAAAGGCCCTTTTAAAGGTAGTTTTAAAATTTGGGTGGGTTACCCCTTTTTTAAAATTGTAGAACCAAAAGTTTTGGGGCAAATTTTTTAAGGGGGCAAAGGTTTTTATAATTTAAAAAAAACTCTCAGCAAAAAAAAAAGTTAAATCAATTAAATTAAAATTTTAAACCCAGTATGTTTTTGCCCGTTTTGGGTGGGTTGGGAAAAAAAGAGGGAAACAAAAATTTTGAAAATTTTAGGAATAAAAGAAAAATAAACCCGGGTTTGGGAAAATTTTATACAAAAAAATTTTAACCAGCCAGTTGTTTAAATTTTTTTTGTAAAGGAGTTATTTGCATATAGGGATTTGGTTTGGGCTGGAAAAGGGGTTTTTAATGAGGCTGGGGCAACCAAAAATGATTTTGGGGGGACTAATTGGGGTTGGGGTCTTTTAGGGTTGTGAAGGACAACTTGGGCCCTGGGTTTTAATTTTTTTATGCAGATTTGCCTTTTCCCCCCTTTTTTGCTTTTAAAAAATTTCATTATTTGGGGGAAAATGTAATTCCCTTTTTACAAAGGAAGACCAAAATGAGACTTTTTCCCTAAAAATCTACTTCTATTGCTTTAAAAAAATGAAATTTTTTTTTAAGAGGGGATTGATGCAAAAAAACGGCTGCCTTTTAAAGATCAAAATGTAAAAGTATTGCCATTGTAGTGCTAAAAAAAAAAAATTTTAAAAATTTTATCTAAAAACACGAGCGATGAAGCAAAATTTTTGATATTTTTGTTCATTTTTAAAGAATTTTGGCAAGATTACTGGCTGAGATAGCCTTTTTTTCAGTGAGATTTTTTTATTAGGACACAAAAAAAAAAATTGAAAAACTTTAAAAAAAAAAGTTCTGAACCCAAAAGGATTTTTTATATTATTATAAATTTAAAAGTTTGGTTAAAATTTTCTATACCGGGGTTAATTAAAATGTTTGTAAAAACCCGTTTTTTTTTATTTAAAAAACTACCAAAAATAAAAGCTTAGACCCATCAATCTAAAGTTTTTTTGTAAAAGTTTTCATTTCATAGAAAGGGCCAGCAACCAAAACCCCTAATAATAGTTTTACAGTAATATCAACTAGGTCAGTAGGATAATGGTTTATTGTAAAAAAATTTTAAATTTTTAAATTTTTTCGGGAATTCCTTTATGGTTTTTTTTTTTTTGGCAAATATTAAATATTCTATTTTAAAATTAAACTTTTGCAAAGTTGACTGTCATTTAAAAAGGGAATAAAAGTGATAGTTTAAAACCCTCTGTGGGCGGTGTAGAATACCCCTTTTTTTTTTTTAACCCCAAATTATGGAATAAATTGGGAATTTCCTTTCAAATCTTTAAAAAACAATTAGACCAATTTTGCAAAAAAAGTGCTTGGGGTATAATTTTTAGTGATTTTAAAATACAAAAGACCCGAAACCCAAAAAAAGGGAAAAAAATTGGGAATTAAAATTTTGATTTCCGTTGTATAGGGTTAAAACACAAAACCCCCAATCTTTTATAATAACCCTAAAATTTAAATTATCCTTTAAAATTTTTAAAAACCCCAAAAAAATTCTGGCCATTTTTTTTTTAGTCAGTAGAAAATGTTTATAAAAA
>JAODAL010050622.1:0-27264 GCA_025379985.1 Phyllomedusa bahiana
CGTATTTAGTCTTAAAAGGGGGTTTTGCCAAAAACCCTCATTTCATACCTCCCTGCCCCAGCTCTTCGGGCACTATGTCCTCAAAGGGGGTGTGTGGATTTTTTTGAATGGCATATCGTGACCCAGCGGCTGACATCCCCGGCCTTCCCCTTCTGTAGTAAAAGAAAGGTCTTTTATGTCATTGTGATGCTGAGAGGTAAAATTTTTTTACCCAGGCACAAGACCCCTGGGTTCAAACCCTGCGGGAAACCCAAAACCGTGCTTTTTTTTTCTTCTTTTTACCAATGCCAAACCTGATTGAGGTTTTTTTTTCTTTTATTTGCACTATTTGACCTTTTACTAAGGGTACAGGGGACGGGACTAGAATGACAGCACGGGATTTGAAATATAGCGCCTGAGAGGGAGGTTTTTTTTGGGCAGGGTCTGCCCAGGAGGGGGAGCTCTCAGCCATTTTCGACCCCCTGGAATGAGCTGAAACAATGGACACTAAAAAACCCTAAAGCAAGAAGGTCAAATTTTTAATAAAGAATGGTGAAAATGTTTGTTATTTCATTTGCAAGCTTCCCACTAAAATTTACTTCGTGGCACAACCCCTTTAAGGGTCAAAATTATTTTTATGTAGAGTTGGTTAAAGACAGAGAGGTGCCTCACCAGTATGGACTGTTGACAAGACATCAATGTGCCCTTGCTACTTCTCTAAACCCAGCTTTCGCGGGCATACTGAGGTTTGATCGGAAAAACTTTTAAAAAGTTTCGGACTAAAACATCATAATCGTCGGGGTTGCAGTGGGAACAATGGATTAAAAAGATGGGGGGAAACCCCTAAAAAATTAAACATTGATACAGGGTCCCCCCGACAACAGTTTTTTGGGTTCCAAAGAAGACCATGATATGATGAAACCATAACTCTATAGAAAACTGGTCATTTGTTCTAAAGTCCAAAAGTTACCCAAATAAAATGCTGAAAGCGGAAATCATTTCTAGATGAGGAGGGACTTCTTTGGGTCATGTACTTTATAGTAATTTCCCCAGTAAAGAAAATGGGGCCCTCCCCCTCAAGGAGCTACACACCGGGCACTTGTAAAGAGCATACAGAATAGAAATACCGCCTAACTGAGACGGTCGGACGGGGGGTCGGGCCCACGGGGGAGTTGATCTCGGGGGCCCCCCCCCACTGTACATAAAAATTTTAAACCCGGCCTCTTGGACATAAACGCGACCATTTTCCCACATAATGCAGGGGTGCAAAACAAACTTATTTTTTGGGGGGCAATATAAATTGTCACACTTTTGTCAGTCAAATATAAAGACACAGGGAAGTAGCTCCATCCATACTCCCTCCACCCACATACAATACCCCCTCCAATAGCCCACATAAAATATCCCCCTCCAATCCCCACTCAAATCCCCCTCCAATAGCCCACCCAATACCCCCCTCCCCCCCACATAAAAAATTCCCCCTCCGCCCACATCCCATATCCCCCTCCCCCACATCCCATTCCCCCTCCCCCACATACAAAACCCCCTCCGCCCACATACAATACCCCCTCCCCCACATCATATCCCCCTCCACCCCCAATCAATATCCCCCTCCCCCCACATACCATATCCCCCCCCCGCCCCATACAATACCCCCCCCCACCAAAAAACAATCTCCCCCACCACCCACATACACTATCCCCCCTCCACCCACACAAAATACCCCCCTCCGCCCACACACAAAACCCCCTCCCCCCGATACAATATCCCCCCCGCCCCTACACTATCCCCCCTCCCCCCGCATACAATATCCCCCTCCGCCCACACACAATATCCCCCCCGCCCACACAAATACCCCCCCTCCCCCCACACCAATATCCCCCTCCGCCCACACACAATACCCCCCGCCGCCCACACAAAAATTCCCCTCCGCCCACCCACACTATCCCCCCCGAGCCCACACACAATATCCCCCCCCCCCACAAAACAATACCCCCCTCCGCCCAATAAAATATCCCCCCCGCCCAATACAAACCCCCCTCCCCCACATAAAATTTTTCCCCCTCCGCCCAATATTTTTTTCCCCCCCTCCGCCCCAACAATTTCCCCCCCCCCCCACATAAAATATCCCCCCCCGCCCACATAAATATCCCCCCCCCAATGCCCACATACAATATCCCCCCCAATAGCCCACATACAAATCCCCCTAATAGCCCACATACAAATCCCCCTCCAATGCCCACAAAAAATACCCCCCTCCAATAGCCCACATACAATATCCCCCGCCAATAGCCCCCCTACAATACCCCCCTCCAATACCCCACTCAATATCCCCCCCCAATTGCCCACATAAATTTCCCCCCTCAATACCCACATACAATATCCCCCTCCCCCCCAAAACAATATCCCCCTCCGCCCAATACAATTCCCCACCCGCCCCATACAATATCCCCCTCCCCCCACATACAATATCCCCCCCCCCCCCAATACAATCCCCCCTCCCCCCAAATACAATATCCACCCGCCCACATACAATATCCCCCCCCCGCCCCCATCCCATATCCCCCCCCGCCCACATCCCAAAACCCCCTCCCCCCACATACTTTTTCCCCCTCCGCCCACATACAATTTCCCCCCTCCGCCCACATACAATTTCCCCCTCCGCCCACATACAATATCCCCCCCCGCCCACATACAATAGCCCCCTCCGCCCACATACAATAACCCCCTCCCCCCACATACAATACCCCCTCCCCCCCAAATCATTCCCCCCCTCCGCCCACATACAATATCCCCCTCCGCCCACATAAACAATCCACCGCCCCCCACAAACATACCCCCTCCACCCGCAACACTATCCCCCCCCACCCGCATACACTACCCCCCCTCCACCCGCATACACTATCCCCCCCACCCGCATACAATACCCCCCCCCCACCCCTACTATCTCCCCCCCCCGCAAAAATACCCCCCTCCACCCACAACAATTCCCCCCCCCACTACACTACCCCCCCCCCCCCACACAAAATACCCCCTCCCCAAAAACAATTCCCCCTCCGCCCAATACAATATCCCCCTCCGCCCACATAAAAAATTTTCCCCTCCCCCAATACAAATCCCCCTCCGCCAATACAATACCCCCTCCCCCCCAATACAATACCCCCCCCCGCCCACATACAAAACCCCCTCCGCCCACATAATTTTTCCCCCTCCGCCCACATACAATTTCCCCCTCCCCCCACATACTTTTCCCCCCTCGCCCCCACATAAAATTTCCCCCTCCCCCACATAAAATATCCCCCCCGCCACATAAATACCCCCCTCCACCCCAACAAATCCCCCCCCACCCACATACAATATCCCCCCCCACCCAATACAATATCCCCCTCCACATAAAATTTTCCCCCCCCCCCCACATCAATTTTCCCCCCTCCACATACAATATCCACCCCCCCACATACAATATCCCCCTCCACCCACATACAATTTCCCCTCCCCCCCACATACAATATCCCCCCTCCACAAAAAATATCCCCCCCCACATCAAAAACCCCCTCCACCCACATACAATACCCCCCTCCCCCACAAAACAATATCCCCCTCCACCCAATACAATACCCCCCCCCCCCACCCCCCAAAACATACAATACCCCCCTCCGCCCACTACAATATCCCCCCCACCACATACAATATCCCCCTCCATCCCTAAAATATCCCCCCCATCCAATACAAAATCCCCCCCACCCACTTTACAATCCCCCCTCCCCCACATACAATATCCCCCCACCTAAACAATCCCCTCCTCCACCCGCATACAATATCCCCCTCCACCCGATATTTTCCCCCTCCACCCACATACAATATCCCCCCCACCTACATACAATATCCCCTCCACACGCATACAATATCCCCCCGCCCCCCACATCAATACCCCCCTCCACCCACATACAAAACCCCCTAAAACTTTCCCTTGGTCACGCCCCTCACCCCCTTTTTAAAATAAACACCACAAAAAAAAGAAGTCAACCCCTATCACGGGTCAGGTGTTTCCCTCACTCTTACAAGGGGACCCATTACCTGCCACATATAATCCCAATAAAACCTCAACAATAGAACCCCATAGAGGTCAACACAGCTCAGGTCAATCACATTTCAGTGAATACAGCAGCCAATAAAAGTAAAATAACCCCTAAATAAGGGGCTCACCCCCAGACGTCTTATCTGAGGATCGTTCCTTCTCTTGAGTCCTTTTTCCCTTTTCCTTGCATCCCTTTCCCCATCACCATGGGATTGTCCCGGCCACAATTCCCGCAGAAATTACACACCCAAAAATTCTTTGAATCCCCAATTTCCAGCACTCTTATCTATTCCCACCTCGTACAAATTCCCCGGGTGGGAGAGTGGGTACAAACCATAACTTAGAGGGCCCAGGATCCTAAGGGTTTGGGGGGTGAGGAAAGGACTAACCCTTGGGTAACTACAATATGGCTGTGCCCTCTCAATTATATTACCGGTAGGAACAAGACCAGGAGGGAGGCAAATACAAGGCCCCAGGTAACTAATAGGGGCCCTATTTAGGTAGGGAGATCCCCTGGATAATGGAAGCCCGGCCCCCGGGAAGGTGGGTGGGACCTACCCCGGGGTAAGAAAACAGCCCCCAGTTAAAATAACAGGCCCATTGGCAAGTTAAGGGTACAGTTGGGTTGGGGAACCCAGTTAGGTAACTGTGGGGTTAGGGTCCCCTTTATATAGCTTTAACCAGTTAGGGACCCCCCCCTTTGGTAATCAGGCGTTAAAGCCCCTTTAGGTAGAAAACAGACAGGGCTCCTCTAGGTGTATCCCGGCAGTAAGGGGGCCCCTTTTAGGGGAGTATACGGGATTGGGGTCCCCTTTTGGTATATAAGGTGTTAGGGGGCCCCCTTAGCAAGTGTGTAGGTATCAGGGCCCCCCTTTAGGTACCAGGGGCCCCCTTTGAGCAGGGGCCCCTTTTTGTACCAGGGGGTTTCCCCTTTTCGAATCAGGGCCCCCTTTTTTGTCAGGGCAAACCCTTGCTATCAGGGGCCCCCCCAGTTTTCAGGGCCCCCCCTTAGTTAGTCAGGGCCCCCCTTTATGTAGCCCGGGGCCCCCCCCTTTTGTACCAGGGCCCCCCCTTTTAAATAGCCCGGGCCCCCTTTTTGTACCCCCGGGCCCCCCCTTGGGTAGTCAGGGCCCCCCCTTTTGCTAGTCACGGCCCCCTTAGCTATCCCCGGCCCCCCTTTGCTATCACGGGCCCCCTTAGATCACGGCCCCCTTACTATCACGGCCCCCCTTAGCTACACGGCCCCCTTTTTGAGCCAGGCCCCCATTTAGTCACGGGGCCTCCCTTTAAAATACCGGGCCCCCCTTTATTAGTCAGGCCCCCCCTTATTAGCGGCCCCCCTTTTAAAAAGCCAGGGCCCCCTTTTGAAAACCCGGGCCCCCTTTAGAAAAGCAGGGCCCCCCTTTAATAGCCAGGGCCCCCCCTTTACAGTAGCCAGGGCCCCCTTTACAGTACCCGGGGCCCCTTTAATACCCGGGCCCCCCTTTAGAACCAGGGCCCCCCTTTTTGAAAAGCCGGGCCCCCCCCATTAGAAAAAACCCGGGCCCCCCCTTTCAGTAGCCGGCCCCTCTTTAGAGAAGCAGGGGCCCCCCCTTTAGATAGCCCCCCCCCTTTAGAGTATCAGGGCCCCCTTTGCGAGTCGGGCCCCCCCTTTTGCTACGGGCCCCCCTTTAGCGTGTCAGGGGCCCCCCAAAAAGTAGCCGGGGCCCCTTTGTGTCAGGGCCCTTTAATAATTTAAAAAAAAAAAAAAAAAAAAAAAAAAAAACAACCGCTCCTTCCGTCCTGAAGGGGGGCGGTGTTTTGACGTCACCCCGCGCCTTCGTCCTATAGGGCCGGCGCCCCGGGAGGGTGAAGGCATAACGCTTTAGCCGCCGGGGGGATCACGGGCGCAGCGCTAAGTGACCTGTGCTCCGCTGACCCCACGCAGACCCGGGGGGCGGGGACATTTTTCCCCAACCCCGGGCCGGTTCTGGGCGCCGGGAGAAGGTCCCGGGCGCGGGGGGCCGGGGCCCGGAAGGGCCCCCGGGGGCAGCGGCATGCCCCCGGGGCCCGCGCGGCTCGGGGGGCCCCCCGGGGGGTTCCCCGGTCCCCCCGGCGGCCCAGTCCGAGCCTGGGCTGTAGAGAGTAATAGACCGCCAATCACTGCTGCACGCCTAATACCGGTGTTTTAGTAAAATGTTTTTGCAATATGAAGTTTCAGGGTTTGTGCTTGTTTCTTGAAACCACACTCAGCATACAATGTCCCAGGAACGACCATTATATGTTGGAAATGTTGCAGCCTGGGGACATTGTAACTTAAGGGAACACTGTATTTGTGAAAAAAAAAAACAAAGAACAGAAGGTTTTTAGTAATACACAGTAAGTTACACAGTTTGTAAGGCCAAAAAAAAGACAGACGTCCATCATTTACCCAATGTCCTACAGGAAAGAAGGAGTGTAGAGGGAGATTTGAGAGGTAGAAGGAAAAGTAAAATTAAAAGTGCAGGGAAGAGTCATGGAGGCAAGAAAAGAGCAAGAGAACAAAAAAACCTTATGTACAAAATGAATAGTAATAATTATTGGTGATTAATTCTGGGTTTTGGGGGACTATAACCAGCAAATATACCTTCCATAAAAGCTTAAAAATGGTTGAGTTTATTTCTACAATAGTGTCACAAACCACAGGATGTAATCTGTGATTTAAACAATTCCAAATTATGGTAGAATTCTGAACCAGCTTTGATTTCAATAAATCAGAGACACCAAACTGTTCTCAACCCTGACACTGCCTTTATCAGATGCAGAGCCTCCCTGGATTTATTTTTTAATGTTCCTTTGATGGGCACAAGAATTTAAACATTTTAGGACCACATCAGTAATTTTACTAGCCTTCTTTTTTTCAAGGAAACCAAATAGAAAAATAATTTCTTATCCATCTCTTATATGTCAATTGATATAAAACAAAAAACTTTTGAAATAGTTGTCTCACCTATTGGTATTAAAATCTTTTTATCCCTACTAAATAGACTTTATTTTTCTGGACCAGCTTGTTAGAGTACAGGTAAAGTGCATGGCGTCCCATGTGTCTGATGGAGTGAATTCAAGTATTAATGACCCAAAGTTAACGTTACAGCAGCTTAAATGGGAACTGGGAAGGACTATTAAAACAATTGTGTCCTAGGAGTTTCATGAGTGGAATGCGTTTCCAGTTGGCATTTAGTCTATTTCCTTAATGGTGGGTCTGGATAAATTGCTGCAGGATGGAGCACCACCTGCGCCTGGGAAGCTACTGGCCATTTCTCCTAAAAGGCAACCAGCACTCTTGTACAGCTTGGTGAGGATGAGGTTGCAGATCTTCTCCAGTTCCTTTTGGCTTTATGTGCACTGTATAGATTTGGGTTAGGATCATTATAATTAAAGGGGTTTTCTCGCTACAAAACTCATATCTCTAATGATGGGGACAGTAAAAATAAGCACTTTTGCAATTGGATTGCATTACCAAAATCACTTAGTATAGAAGATATAAGCTAAACTGTGTGTTCTACACCTGACACTGCAGCCTGGGGGCGGGCCACGCACCCATTTCTGTGATTGGCTGACTGATATTTCATTCGCCTGTTAAAAACTTTCACCTGGATGGGACATGCCTCCTGTGCTGTGATTGGCTGGCTGCATTCTTTGCTTTCTCCTCTCTGAGCTGTGTAAATTGAAAGAGAAACTAGTTGCCTCAGCTTTCTATGCTGACTTTGTCTGTATAATAAAGGCTCTCTGAGCTCCTCTATGCTCATTTCCTTGCCCTATGTGAAGGATCTGGGTAATTACGGAGTCTGCAGCTGCTAGATTCAATCCCCCCATATAACACAGCCTTATACAGTCTGTTCCCCTCTACCTCCTGCCTGATAAGAGGGGGGAGCAGAGTCAATTCCTCATAGTTCAGGCTGTATATATAACGGTTTACAGCAAGGCAGGTGTTCTGGATACAGCAATGCAGGTGTTCTGGTTACAGCAACGCAGGTGTTCTGGTTACAAGGAGCTTGTTAAACCTGGGAGGGAGGTGACAGCTCTGCAGACATGAGAACCATTGCAGGAGGTTTGCAGAGCTGTGACATCCTCTCCCTTCTACAGTATGATGATGTCACCAGTCTTCAGTGAGGGAAGACCCGCTTACTGGGAGGAGAGACATGTCTACTGGGAAGAGAGTCATATCTACTGGGAGGAGAGCCACGCCCCTGGATTTGAAGCTGTAAGATACAGAGACAGCTCAAGTCTGCGACAGTGTGTGATGAAGAAACTCCTTTAAGTATAAAAGTATACTGTTTTCTCTGTGTTAAATTTGACTTTTGTAACAGCGAGTAATAGAGCTAAGACAGGTTTCTCTGGTTCCAGGTAAATGAATGGGCTGGTAACTTGGTAGTGCACACTTTCAAATTTGGCGTTTATTTTAAGTAAATTTGTATGGAAATTCTCAGCACAGAATGCTTGAGAAGTTATTTAATCTTTTGTTAAAAAAAAAAAAATCAAAAAATGTCCAACAATCAACTGCTTTACAGAATTGTGACTAATCCAAACACAGGGAAGAGTTCAGTAGTATAATATTGTTGGCAAGTTTTTTGTGCTAAGATGTTATTGGTTGGTCGCACAGTGTCTAGCTACGGGATCCCTGATAATTTGATGTAACATATGAGTAGAAGTGAAGCATTAGACAGTTGGGCTGTAAGTGTAATACACAGACCTGCTGAGTACTCCAGAGCTAGAGAGGTTCTTAGTAGCTATTTAACACATAGCCTTATAGATTAAGGTGTTGAAGACGGTCCTCTGTGAAGTCAGACACATATACATATATCTATAAATTTAAATTTGAGGTCTTTTACAGTGGAAGATCATATAATCCAATTAGTAGACTATTAAAAATCAAAGAAAAAAATGTTTGGGTTTTGGTTACATTGTCAACATCATAAACATATCCAAGTAGTGTAAAAATGATCTATTCCCACCGGTTCTATCACAGCATCTTGGACACCAACAGTAGGAAAGTAGTAGCCAAGCCTATTGCTGTTTTCTATGGGATGTGTGAACCTACGCAGAACTAGACATTAACACAATCACAATAACATTAGCAAAAAAATAGTGTGATTTTTTTTTTTTTTTTTACAAAAGAAAGAGGCTTAAGGGTAGATAGCAAACCATAATTCCTAGATGACTTTATCATCCTGTCTCAATTGTGCCATACATTTCCCAAGTGCACCAACAAGGTTATTGACGAACCACGATTGTGGAATGGCTTAGTAGCTTCTGAATAAATCTATATGACTACCTGTAAAGTTCCACTGGCTCACTGGCAGAGGTTCCCAGCGTCCTCCTTTCACCTGCATTGAGTTGCTCCAGTTGTTGGTCATGTGCTGGCTCTTAGTCTCTTACAGGGCCAATGCATAGTAAATGTCCCAGAACTTAGGCAATGCCACAGTGCCCTAAGCTTTTGAAGGAACCCTAAAGAGGTTTTACCACGATCTCATTTCATCCCTCCTGCATCCAGCTCTTCAGACTGTGTGCTCAGAAGGGGGGTGTGTTGATTTTTTGGATTGCATATCATGTGACCCAGCAGGATGACATCACCAGGCCTTTCCTCTCTCTAGTCAAATAAAGATTTGTTTACGGATTGAGCTGTGTGTAGCTACACTGTAGCTCAGAGGTAAAATTTTTAGCTCCAGACACAAGGGTCCTAAGTTCAAATCCCTGCAGGAACCAAACCTGTGGATTTTTTTCTCTTTATCAATGCACAAACCTGATTGAGGTTTCTTTTTTTTTTTTTATTTATTTGCACTGTTTGACTAATTACTGAGAAGTACAGAGGACAGGAGTAGAATGACAGCACCCGGGGTTTGAACACTCAGTAGCTGCTTGAGAGGAGAGGTGATATCTGAACATGTCTGACTAGGACTGAGGAACTCACAGTCCTGGTCGTATCCCCTGGAGACGAGCTGTAAACAATGGATCACTAAAGGAGCAGCTAAAACAAAAAAGGTGCCGAATTTTTAATAATGATGAATGGTGAAAATGTTTATTATTTAATTTGCAAACTGTTAACGTCAATTTTATTTCGTGGCAAAACCCATTTAAAGGGGCATTTCCATTTTATTGACTAGCTTTAAACATGAAGGCAAAGGAAAATAAAGATTATTACCAAATACATTGCTTCCCAGGTAACCAGTAAGGCGAGTATGCTGCTTTTTATTTCAAATAATTATCTGCATTTGCAGATTCTGCTGTAGGTCTAAAGCCAATCCACTGCAAAATTTGCAAAGGCCCAATTCAGGATTTCTTTATCCCCAATTAATTGAATGGGAAAATGCTTGCTGTTTCCATGACAAAAAATACATGCCGTGGATTTGTAAATCTACACTACTGATGTGGATTAGAAAAAAAATCCATCCATATACACTCACCGGCCACTTTATTAGGTACACCATGCTAGTAACGGGTTGGCCCCCCCTTTTCCTAGAACTGCCTCAATTTTTCTGGCATAGATTAACAAGGTTTAAAAACGATGCTCAATTGGGGTACCAAGGGGGCCCCAAAAGGGGCCCCAAGAAAATTTTCCCCACACCATAAACACCACCACCACCAGCCTGAACCTTATAAAAGGCAGGATGGTCCAGCTTTCATGTTTTTTACGCCAAATTCTGACCCTACCATCCAAAAAGTCGCAGCAGAAATGAACTCATAAACCCACAACGTTTTTCCAATTTTTTCTACTGTCCATTTCGATGATTTGGGGCAAAATTCCGTTCTTAGCTAAAAGGAGTGGCCCCCGGGGTGTGGTCTTCTCTGTTTTGGTAGCCCATCTGCCTCAAATTTCGCCGTACTGGCGTTCAGAGATGCTCTTCGCCTACCTTTTTGAACGGGTGGCTTTTTTGAGTCACTGTTGCCTTTCTAACAAGCTTAACCCATTCCCTGCCCTTCTCCTTTAAACCTCTGGCACAACAAGGCATTTCCGCCCAGACTGCCGCCACGGGTGTTTTTTTTTTTTTTTTCGGACCCCTCTAAACCCAGAGATGGGTTTTGGGGAAAATCCCCGAGATCACATTTTTGAAATACTCAACCACCCTTTTTGGCACCAACAACCATGCCACTTCAAAAAAGGGACTCAAATCACCTTTTCTTCCCCCTTTCTGATCTCGGTTTAACGCAGGAGATTTTCTTGACCAGGGCTACATGCCTAAATGCACTGAGTTGCCGCCATGTGATTGGCGAAATTTAAAATTTGTTTAACGAGCAGTTTTTGGACAGGGGTTACCTAATAAAGTGGCCGGTGAGTGAAGTTAGTACTGTAATTCGCGTGGATTTTTTTAATTTTCAAATCTTTTAATTTTTGACTATGTCTAACCATGTAAACCCTTCTTATCTATTGTTTATGGCGTAATTCTCCCTAATCTCCTACCACAAACTGGCACTGTCCTGAGACAAATTCTGCCTGCCTGGCTTGGAACCACATCCCTACTCGCCATCTAATGCAACAGACATTCCAAAAGACATTTTAAGGGATGGAGAACTCACAGAAATCTCATGGGAAGGTCGACATCCTCCAAAAAGGGGTTTTCTCCACGCTACACAGATCATATCTGTAATATGGGACATTTACAAACAGCAAAATTTTGCAATGTTCCGTATTAACCTAAAATCATTTTAGTAATAGCAAGCTATTACTAATCTGTAAGTGTCCTAGAGCTAAATCTGAAGCCTGGTGTTTTGGGCTTACGCACCGTTTTGCTGTGATTGGCTGTCTAATATTTAGTTTGATCCCCCGGCATGTCCCCTAGTGCCTGTAATTTTGGCTACCTGCTCACTTGCTCCTCACTCTGAAATTGGCTGTTTTGAGCCTCACTCAGCTTGGCTGCTTTCTGTGTTGTTCTCGATTATCCTCCTCTCACTCTCACTCTGAGCTTTGTAATAAAGAGAGGGCTTAAGAGCTCCCTCTCTGTCTCATTCCCAGTGATAGCTTCCTAGTGGAAGATCCTGGGCAATTAAACCTTATTAGCCAGATAACAACACACGCGATATAACACATTCTATACACTCTGCTTTCCCCTCCAACCGTGAAGGTCCTGATAACAGATTAATGGAGGCAGTTTGCAATTTCTCACACATTTGTATTCATCATTTCAGGCTGTAATGTATAACTATTTAAAACTTTAAACATTTCCCTTTCTTGGTTACGAATGAGCTTGTTGGAGCTGGAGTGAGTGACGGCTCTGTCAGACATCAGAAGCTGACCATTTGGCAAGGAGATCTGCAGAGCTGTGACAAGCCTCTCCCTTTTTCCCTGTTTCAAACACAGAACTAATGTCCACCAATTTTCAGTGAGGGATTACACACCTACTGGGAGGAGAAACACGCCCCTGGATTTGAAGTTGTAAGACAGAGAAAAAGCACAAGATGCTTGTGAAAGCCTGTACTGAGAAAACCCCTTTAAAATAGTATTAAGGTGTAGAATGTATAATCCCCTATATTTCACTTTCTGGTTTAACCCTCAGTCAAATCTGTTGGTAATACAGGGAGTCCACTAATCCTGTTTGCCTTGTTACAGTTTTAAAAATCACTTATGAATGGCGATGTTCTACCAGATACCAGGCATTTTGTCTCCATGCCATTGATTCTACAACTGTCTACACTTCATCAAGAGCAAGTTCTATCCCATGTCATAATAGTTATCAACTGAACTTTGAGGAGACTTCTTGTTGGGGTGATCTTTCCTGTCTTAAACAACTGCCCTACCAGTCCATTCATCGACTTCTCAGTAGCTAGAGGGTTTGCCATTGCCTGGCATAGCTAAGACATATGCTGATTACTTTAATGTATTCAGCAGACAACAAGTCAAAACTCTTCCATTTCCAAAGGCCCTATGATTATGCTATAGCCCTGCTTCCCAGTGTAACATCCTCCCCTGTTCACCAGAAATTGTTATGCTAATGAGACTCAGTAGCAAAGACTGAGGCTGTGTCCCAACGTATTAAAGAGGAATATGGAGATGAAAGATGCCCAGCCATGTTCCGAGTATTTGTAGACGTGTTCTGGAACCATTTCTATGATATGGTTGGGTGGCTTAGCCATTTTTGATATCCTCTTAATCCTCTTCAGATCTCAGTTTCTCATCAAAAGTCAAAAGCAACAGTTGGTTTGCACTATCAAAAACTATGTTTTAAAAAAAGCACAAATGCACACTGGTGTGTTTGCAGCTGTATATACCATACTTCCACATTTCCAAAAAAAACAGTGAGCCACACATAATGGACTAAAGAAACTATCAAAAGGGACATAGTGAATTTGGAAAAAGTCACTAACCTACTAATTAGAAAATACATGGAAAGAAAAATGTTTAGGTTCTTAGTTCATACACTTTTTTGGGCCAAAAACTGGCATAAGCCTCCTCCAGTTCTCATCATAAACTTGGTTACATTATTTCTGAGCCAGACATATAGGTGGATCCTGAGGAACTATCTGCCCTACTCAAATAGTCTCATTCACAGGGGGGTCCCCTGTAAAGGATTTGCAAACTTATTATCGATAATGAGCTGACAGAAATCCCTTTATAACCAAAGGGACATTGGATATAGAAACCAGCAATTCCAGCCAAACCAATGGTGCTTTTTTTAAAAAGGCCCGAGCAAGCCTTAACATTTAACCAGAGATTCCCAGCAGGAAGAGGAAGGTGGAACAGGCAAGAGGCAAAATGAAGCTGGGAGTCTAGGGGTAGCCAACAAGGAAGGGCAGCGGCAGGGATAAGGGGTGGGCAACTTGCATTTGTTATGAGCGACCCATCAACTTTTGGCCTCATCTCAGCAGAATAACTAGGTGAATCTTCTTCCTTGGGGCGAGTTTGCTTACAAGCAACCACACTGAGGAAACTACTCAGGCTTATACCCTAATTAATCTGAACACAGGAAAATTTCTCAAAGCCGCCTTACCCTATGTCTTGGCAGCCAATTCCTGTCAAATGGATTTTTCTGTCAACTAGCAAAAAAAACCCAAGACAAACTGTGTCCGGCCAGATCTCCTCGTGTGCAGTGCAGGTCCTCCCGCCTCAATATTTTTAGCATAAGCATAAGAAAGGGCTTTTTGTCCAAGCACATTCCACTACAAAAGCCCCCTTGACAATTTATTCCCCCTTCTTAGGTCCTTTTTTGCAGATACCTAAGTTTATTCCAAGTTAAACAAACCTCTTCCTACTTAACGTGCTTTTTCAGAGAGCTCAGCAACCACACTGGTTGGCTGAACATTTGGTCCTGATAGCCGAATATAGAGGTCAAGGAGATTCAGAAAGTCAAAAATTGATTAGTGATTGGAAAAATGTTATTTGTGAGGAGGAGATCTAGGGAACCTATGAACGAAACATCAGGGGGGCTCTGGCTCACATCCACAATTTAACCAACTAGCTTCTGCCCACAAGTCAAGAGGAAATTTAGGAGAAGGAACCTGGAAACAACCTTCCGGCTCACTTGTAGAGGCACTGATTTTTGCATGTTTATGCCTTACTGAAACTGTAGGGAATCTTTATTGGCTTCCAACCACCTTTTAAAAGGGCAGGCAACACTAATGGAATCTGATCTAAAATGCAAACTGTGGCCATCACTTTTGTGCCTAAGAAAAAAAATCAACTTCCTCAAAAGTTGATTTTGTTCCGGTATGAAAACCTCAAAGCCTCCTAGCAAGTCAGTCCAACCCCCAGAACATAACAATGGTTAACATTTCCTGGGTCCCTATCATCCCCAGATACTGTAAAGTAGAAAAATCTATCTCCCAGAAATAAAGTACAGTAGAGAGCTAATGGGTTTTGTCTCAATACAAAGATTAGGCTTTTCAACATGTAGGATCCACTAATGAAGACGTTTCCAAATAATATTGCTTTTTTTCATATTTTTAGTTAGGGATTACAAGTGATTTTATATCACCTTTCTGAGCTCTCTCGGTTTCCCAAGTGACCTGAACCTTAAGTACTTCTTCTGCCCTCTGTTTTGTTTTATCTGAAAGCAGGAGTGGACTTTTCATCACACAGGTCCCTGCTTGGCAGTGTGAAAAAAAAGCTTTGTGGTGTAATCTGATCTTTCAGACCAAAAAGACAGTAAATTCTCTACTTGTTTACTTTAGCCTCAGCAGCTTCTCCTGTGTCTTGGTAAGGAAGGTAATTTACTAATTATTGACTAATAAAGACATAATAAACCAGAAGAAGGTGTCCTGAATTACACTGGGAGCTCATAATCATAATTACAGAACAGTTTTTACCAGGAAGTAACAGAATCAAAGCAGAGCAATTATTTAATACAATCATCCTAAGTGAAATAATTGAGATGAGACAACCCCTTTAATATAATAGGAGCTTTTAGTGTTATGATTTGTTTAGACATAAAACTTTTTGACATGTTTTTTCCAATTAACAACCCTAACAAGAATTAACGAATGAAGCTCAGGAGCTATAATAACAGGCTTCAGAGTAACATAACTGCATGTAAAACTGGATAGCTTGTTAAAATTACTGAACCTTATGGCAAATTATTATCTAGAATATACAAACTGTGAAATGTTTCAAAATTTAAACATGTGCTAGAAGATAAAAAAAGTTACAGCAGTGAAAAAAACAACGAGTAAAAAACATAGCTAAAAAGCCAAAAATAAAGGAATAAAAACACACATCCCACTGGTAACCATTCAGGCCTCTACAGTTTTTTTCTGGCCATGCTGTCTGCCTTAATTGAATGCACATCAAGTTAGTGCTGGTAATCAACAAATAATGCCTGTATTTGTTCACAATACAAAGGGTGATAGCAGCTCCCAAATTTACATTAGAAATGCCAGAAACCAAAAGGGCAAGGTGCGGATTTCAATTTCTAGTTTTCTGTGTGAATAGGGGTTCCAGTGTATTCAGATTGACAGGTCTTGAATCAACTGAAAGTATAGTGAACTACAGGAGGGGACTAGCCGATCAGTTTACATGTGGCCCAAGTTAATGACCTAATCAGAGGTTGAGCTATGCTTTACCATTAACAATAGCAGAGGATTTATTGTTTGGCTGCCAAGCCCTTTAAATCTAAAAAACCGTGGACAAGTATAGCGGCTTGTTTGGCCTCCCCATTTCTTGCTATCCTCCTCCTATCAGTGCCTTAATGACAGAGGATCTTCAAATGTTTATTGAGACTTCCACAGTATCAAAATGAGCGATTGTAAAGCTGCATAATGTCTAATACTTTCCAAGGTCATATTTACACTTACCCATAAGTTAACCTTTGCTTGTCCCACGTTTTTTTGGTTTTTTTATATGACATACATCGATTTAGCCAAGCAGCTCAACTTCTTTGCAGTTATAGGAAAAATTTTTATGCCACAAAATGGAGATGTCCAGAAAAATAAAAAAAAAAAAAGAAGGTTTTAGGAAAAGTAAGACCCCAGCCCCTGGGTCCTAACTGTGATCAGCATTACCAGCCTTTTATCTTGTAACCCATTTTTCTGCACCCCCCTCGCTTGATACATATACCCGTTTTAAGAATTAATTCTCAATTTTTCATCTCCTTCAATCCCACTTCACACCCCTGTCCTACCTCCTCCGCAACAACTAAGTGCCTCAATGTTCCTTAACTCCCTATTGTGCCTTACTAATGCTATAAACTGACCCTTTAGTAAACCCCATCTTTTGGCTTTTATTCCTGACCTTAAACTTCACTATGCCCTCCATAATTTCAAAACCTTACCATTTTCTCCATCCTTCAGCACTAATGTAGCCATTTTTGTCCCCCTAGATTTTTAGATGCCATTTTCCCACTAATGCATCCTCTCCATTGCCTTCCACCCCTTTATATAACGTTACTCCTTCAATTACTAGTACCAAAGGCTGAGTTTTTTTCTAGTTTGCTAGTCATTAGGATCTGAGAGGCCCATCTAGATTTTAGCTATTGGACCCCAAAGACCTCTAGTTTATGTTCCAATGAATCAGTCCATTAGGCAATGAAACCACACCTCTTCGATTGCCTGGAATTCCTGCAGCGAAGGCAGTCCCTTGGTACCAGGGCAGTCGCAGTCCCCAAAACAGTTTTTGGCATGGTCCCCCAGACCCCCAGTAAATTTTTTTTTTTAAACTGCAATCTGCATCCTCAGGGTACAAATGGTAATTGAAAACAAATGGTAAAGCAGAGAAACTTATTGACTAAACTTCCTGCCTATTAATTTTTAAAGTGCCAATAATTTAATTTTGTGTTTTAATTTTGTTTTTTTGTAAGTTAAGCAGATAGAAAAGTAACATAGCATTAAAGGGTTGTCTCACTACATCAATTCATCTTAAACCTCAATCCCTGTTTCTCGGGTTTCATTTTTGAATTCAGGGGCGAGTTTACTGGCTACTAATGGCAAGCAGGTGACAGCTGATTGAGGACACCAGGTCGAAGCTACAGTGTGACCATCACCGGCCAGCTATCCGGAGAATCAAAACAGGTCTGTACTTATAGTGAACCCGATGGAGTTAAGCAGCCCATACAAGAGTGGATAATCTAAGGATAGGCAAGGGACCACTGTTAATGGACCATATTGCAAAGTGACTTGTTTTTCTGCAAAGATCATTAATAATAGAAAGCAAATCTTCTAGTGGAGGACAAACCCTTTAAGTGTTTTCCAACACATAAATGAAAAGATATGCATATTAGACATCAACACTCCTATTAACATGAAATCTTAATAGCCTCTCAAGCAAATTTACAGATAACAATGCATGATTTCTTAGGGTCCACATCTGATGTAAGTAAAGTCCCGTTTTTGATATTCTAATAGTATTAACTCCCCTCAAGGTCCATAAGTTGCACTTCAATCAGGAGATAACAAAAAAAGGTGAAAGAGAAACGAGTCCCCATCTGCTAGAGGACAAGGGCCGTGTTCACACGGCTTATTTGGGCGTGGTTTGGGCCCCGTAACTGCGCTCCGGATTTGCGTTGCAGTACGGCCCCCAATCCTTCACAGAATTACGGTAACCCATGTTCTCAAAAGGAACTAAATTTGTCTTTCCCCCTTACCGCCCGGCGAACCCGCCGGGGGGGGGAGAAACTAAACTTTCACATTTCCAGGCGCAATACGCCCCCGTGGAAATGCAAGTCCTATGGGCCCCCGCCCCCGCCCCCGTCCCGCCCCTTATTCAACCGGAAATTGCACGCAATCCGGCTCGAAATTCCCTTGAATAAGCCTGTAAAACCCCGGGGCTAAAAATGTCAACAAACCCAATAACTTCAAAAGGAAAGTAAACAATAACATTTTGACTCTCTGTTCCTGATCAATCCCCCACATCCATCAAAATAACATCATTTTTGATATATGATCTACTTATTGTATCGTAAACCCCTTTAGCTTTTTCACTTTCCGGGGGAACCCTTTTATTCTTCCATCATCCCAAATTTGTTTTCATGGGGTCAAGTATTTGTGCCAAAATTTTTAAGGGCGCCTTACAAGCAAAGGGGTTCAAAAAAAAAAAATAAAACAGAACAATACAATGTAAGCATAGATAACTGATAATAAGAAAGAGTCTTGAATTGAGGCTTAAATATCTCAGTAAAGAGAAAAAAAGACGAAGATGAGGGCAAAGATGTTTGTAGGTGGTGGAGGGACAGGGAAAATTTTTAAATTGAGGCTACCTGTAAGATGGGTTTTAAAGGTGGAGGAAGCCTGAAGTTTTTGGGGTGAGTGAGTTTGTGTTTTGGAGAGGGTTGGTTGAGGACGGGACAAAGGAAGCAAGAAAAACGTCCCTTAAACCCTTTTGTAATTGTAACCCTCCGGGCCAGGGACCTCTCTCCCTCTGACCAGTTGTTAGTACTTTTTGCATTTGTAATTGTTTTGACCAATTTTTTTTTGTCCCCCCCCCCCGAAATTACAGCGCCCTGGAATCAAGGGCGCCCCAAAATAAATAAATAATAAATAATAATAATTCTTTGTAATAACCTTGAATGAATTCGTGGCAAGGGAGCCAATGAAAGGTAGGAAAGGGGGAAGGCAGAGGAGAATTGGGAGGGGGGTAATAACCAGGCACAGAGTTGAGGGATGGATTAAAAGGGGAGAACGGGTTAGCGGGGGCCACAGGAAGATGTTACAGTAATGCAGGCGGGATGATTTGTATGCATAACATTTTGCACAGTCAATGTCAAGAAAAGTGCAAAAGGAAAAAATTTTCAGATGGGGGGGGCAAGGTAAAATGCTTTGGTTAAAAAGATAAGGGAGAGCAAAAAGATAGAATCGGGAGTGAACTTGTAGCACGGGGGGAAAAAAATGGGGGCTATTATGTAATAGACAGATGAGGGGTAGGGAAAAGATGGTCAACTACATTTTCTCCTTTCAGTTTGAGAAAGAGGAAAGAGAAAGTTTGGGTATGGGGCAATAGATATTCTGAGATCCTAAAAGCAGAGATTTTTACATTTTGGCCAAAGATGTAGATTTTGTGTCTCGGCGTACAAGTGGGAAAATCCATTGTTACTAGATTTTTCCCAAAGGGTGGGGTTTTAAAAAAGAAAAACCTAGAACGACCCCGAGGGAACCCCCAATAGAAAAGGGAAAAAAAAAGAGACGGCATGAGATGGAGTTCGAATGTTTTTGTTTTTTTGGTGAGTATGAGGGCTCTAGAAAGGCCAAGTCCAGATGCCAAGCAAAAGGAATTTTTTAAGAGAAAAAGTGATCAACTGTCAAAGCAGAAGACAGTCTAGAACAAGGGGCACAAAGCAGTGGCGTGAGGCTATTGTGTTTTCGAAAAATAACTAAAGTTTCCAATGACTTAAAGAGTGGTAAGATCTGAAAACCTTTGGGAAGATCAAAAAGTGAATTAGTGAAAAAAGGTTGGAAAGTTCAAGATATACATGTTGTTGAGGAGTTTTGAGGAAATGGGGTAGAGAATGGGGGGATAGTTGGATAAAAAAGGAAGCTAGTTTTTACAAAGGGTTAATTGCAGAACGAGTTGGCCGCAATTACGCCTGTGGCCGGGGGGCGTGGCGGGATGGGGGAAGGGGGCGGGGGACCCGGCACCTCGCCGGCCCCCCAGACTTGTATTACCAGCGGGGCGTATACCGCTGGTAATCACATTCCCTTATCCCCCCCCCTCCCGTATTCTCCGAGCGGGGGGAGGAGACGTAATCCATAGTTTTCCCGAGAACTTGGATTACAGTAAAACGGGACTTTTCACCCGTAATTTGCGCACTCCGCGCGTAAATTACGGATGAAATACGTCCCGTTTTTAAGCCGTGTGAACATGGCCGAAGAGTCAAGGGAAGACTTCTTGAGAAAATTGTGTGAGGTTTCATGTTTGAGAGAAGGGGAAAGATTCCGAGGTTAGTGAAAGGTTGAAAATATGGGTTTGGGGTTTTTATAACACAGAAATTAAATGTGGGAAAGGGGGGGATGGTATTAGTCGAAGGGGGGTGTGGAAGGCTTATGAAGATGGGGGCAAAGCAATAATGGGAGAAAACCCTTTGAAGATGATAGACAGGTTGCAGGGGGTTGTAGGTGGGGAAAACCTCTGAAATTTGTCAATCTATTTTTGAAAATTGCAAAATTTCAACTGCGATGAGAGAGGGGGGATGGGCACTGAGTTCAAGAAGGGTTTGGGTGTTAAATATTTTCTTAGGTTTTTGTGAACCGAGAATATGAGGGGAAAAAGTAAAACTTTTGGCAAAGTGAGTGCAGCTTGAAAGCGAAGAAGTTTGTTGATGAAAGCTTTTGTCTGCACATTCAAAAAGATCCCTTTAACTGCATAGAAATAGAAAGCCCGCATGTACACTATAGAAGGCGTTTTGGGTATGGATTATCACCCGCAGCCTTCCGGAACGCAGAGTCACACTATACAGATATTTTTTAAAAACGCCCGGGAGGGCGGTGGTGGCTCACTAAGGAGCTACAGCCGCCTACTAGGTGGGTGTGCCAGCGACTTTTTACAATTTATGCAGTAATAGGGATGATGTTCCTAAACATTACCACCTACTTAATAGTAATATCAAAACTTTTAAACACACAATAAAACCATCAAGTTCAATAAAGTAAATAAACCCTTTTAGCCCTAGTGAGCCTAAGTCATAAAACAAACCTGACAATTCCTTCAATTTCTAATACTGCTTTAGAAATAAATCTCTACAAATGGTAGTTGTGCATATTTATTTTATGTATTTCATTACTTGAGACATTTGATCTGATAAACTAGGACAAAAAATACTTTGACTAAATTAGTAAAAAGACAATGAATTAATCCGATTAATCAGATTAAGCTACGAGAGAATAAAAACAGACCCAGTGAATGCTCTTCTTTGGCTACTATCCATCATAAATAATAAAGAAAAAGAAAATCCATATGAATTCTGTGAGTTAAAGCGTCCACTGCGGCACAAAATATAAACCGGACATGGATTTCTACTGTGGATATGCGCCAGAAAATTCTGCCATGTGCAAAGGCTCTAAAAATCTAGGTTACATCAACAGAAATAGACCTCAAAATTCCTAATATGTTTAAGTAAAACTATAGAGAAGGTGCCGCAATTATACATCTATAATGTGATAGGTTTAAACCCTAAACATCATAGTGGTTTACAGTAAATCCAAAGGTGACCGGCTCTCTGTACACAATCCTGGTCAAGGAAAACCCTGACGAAGCATGGGGTGGAGTAAGACCACCGCTCCTCACACGATAGGAATAATTGTAGGAACGCCAGCTTCAACTCACGGAGTACTACTACTATTCAGGAAATACCAGCACTTTTTCTTTTATTGGTATTGAAAAGATTATTCTACCAGAGAGGCAAGGGGATTTACAAAAGAATCTACCGATAAGTTGATTCTAGAGGGGGGTCGTTGATCCAGGGATTTATTCCGATTGCCAGATTGGAGTCAGAAAGGAATTTTTTCCCTAAAATGAGGAAAATTGGCTTCTTCCTCATGGGGGTTTTTGCCTTCCTCTGGATCAACACTTTAACACTTTAGCAACACTTTAGCAAATGGGGTGAACTGGATGGACGTATGTCTTTTTTAGGCCTGACAAACTATGTAACTATGTAACTATGTAATCTATTTACTCGAGTTCCGATGGGCCTCAATCTCAAGCAAGATACTTCTCATCACTATTAACATTTATCTATTATTTTTTGCATGTTTTTATTTTTTTTATTTTTCCCCATTAAGTTTTTTTCTTTTTGTTGCTACTCTTTGTCAGTTATTTCATTCCTCTGGTTTTCAATCTCACGATTTATTGTAACGTGATACTGATTGGATTTTTCCAGATAAAATGTTCCAAACCAGGTGTTTTTTAAATACCCGGTTATTTGGAGATCTTAGGTTTTGATAGGACGGGGTGACCGAAAGCGCCAGCAAAATTCACTTTTTTTTTGGGGAGTTTCCCCCAAAAAATTTGCATTTTAATGGAGAAGAAAAATAAAGGGAATGTTTTTAAAATTTTTTTCCCCATAAATTGAAGCTGGCGTTCCTACAATTTTCCTATGCATATTGGTTTACATCCATTTAAAAAGAGAATCCGTCCAGTGGAAAAAAAAAAGCTTTCCCAAAATTAGGCACTTTTGTAAAGTACTTTCATTTCATTTCTTGTGGACTTGCTGCAGTTCTACATAATCAGTTTGATGACAGGAAGTTTAGTAGTTTTGTGTCTTTACACACAGGAAACAGCTCCATGTAGATCTCTGAATTCAGAAGACCAAAAGGGAGTGGCTCTTTAAGAAAGTCTTTAGAGCCACATCCCTTTTGTCCTACCTATCAAGGCTCTCAGTATGAGAGAGTGCGCTGAGACTTATTTGGGCAGGATCGAAGATAGTACAAGCCCCAGGATCTTTTGTCATATACGGCAAATAGGCAAACAGCTTTTAAAGGGGTTTTGCCACGATGTAATGTTGACGTGGGTTTCCCTCCAAAAATGGGTATTTAAATCACTTTCTAAATATATGTGATTACAAAAAGTGAAGCTATAGCATTGCTCAGTCCCCCATAGTTTCCTGAAATTTTAAACTTTAAAGACAAAAACCAGGACACTGACAGGAGCTGATCTGGCCGAGCTTGCGTGTTTGCACTTCTTATCTGATGACAGGGAACATGAAGGAGCTTGCAAGGGGCTGGGGAGAAAGTGCAGTGTATCAGTGTGTCTGCTGTATAGAGAATCCACTGGTTGAATGTTATTATTTAAGTAAACTTTAGAGACGCCCCCTGCTTCCTCGCTTTCTGCTCACCCCCCCTCCCCTCACCTCTGCAGCCATTCATGACTCTGCATGCTTTGTTTATATTCTCTCCTGAACAGATAAGAGGTAAGGAACTCACTTCGTGGCAAAAACCCTTTAAGCACAGAAAACTTGGCTGCAGAGAATGGAGATTACATACAGCAAAGGAGATGCACAAACTAGCACAGAAAACCCTCACAGGTAGATGCATGTAGACTCAGGCAAGCCACTTGAGAAGTTTTTTTTTTTTTTCATCATTTGCCACACAACCACTTTAATTCTAACTACAGGTAGTTCCCGACTTACAACGTTCTGACTTACATCTGTCCCTAGTTACAAACAGAGACTCATAGGCTGTGGCTCAGCTTACTGACATCACACACCGAGTCATGCCCCAAAATAACGTTGGAACGTTGCAAGCCTTTCTTCACGTCTTCTGGCCGGCAAAGCACACCAGCTCTTTGTTACCTTTCTCCCGCCTGCCTTGCACTGGGAACCTCCGTTTTCAGGCTGGCACAACAACTCCCTCACGCCACTCTGGTCTCGTGCAGTTGGCCCTGGCATGGAAGGTCCATTCTTACTGCTCCTGAAGACCTCCCACCCCTCCCCAGCCACCTCCAATGTAAAATATAGAACTGTGGAAAAGTTGTGAAACTACAAGTGCCAACATGCCACAACACACATGTACTAATTATATGGGTATTGATTAGTTTAACATGTGCTGCTGTGGCATGCTTACACTTGTAGTTCCATAGCTACTAGCTGCTGTGGAACATGGAACTACAAGTACCAGCATTCCACAACAGCACATGAGAGACAGAAAGTGAAATCTTCTAAACAGGGGCACAGACATGTACTTGTTCTGACTTACATACAAATTCAACTTAAAAACAAACTTACAGTCTCTATCCTGTTCATAACCCGGGGACTACTTGTATTTTCTATGTTATTTCAGTAACATAAAGCTAAAATAATTATTTTGGGATATTAAAGAAATGTTCAGATACAGTATAAGAGTCAATTCCCTACGAATATCTTTAGTAAAGACTTGGAGATATTCAAAAAAAGTGATGTGCGGTCAGGTGCAAAACTACTGATAACAGAAAACAATAGCTTGCATTATTTTGCAGTCCGCTTCTGCACAGACTCTCTAAAAATAAGGTATTTTTTAGAGTCTTGATACATGTCTTTATGTTGTAGTGATACAAAGTTTGGGCTGTGAAATTACATTTAAGGGGGTTGTCCAGGTTATTTTTACTAAACATATTTAGGCTACTGCTGACCTGATAAAAAATAAACATACTCCCCTTTCCTCTTATCTCTGTTCCAGCGCTGCTGCTGTACCCAGGATTATTCTGTTGACTCCCACTGCTGTGGTTGGCTCAAGAACTAATCAGCTAATCACATGTCATTGCTTGATGTTAATGTTCAGAAGTGAATAACACTGAACAGTGATGTTAGCAATGGCAAGCAGTGACCATTGAAGCCAAGTGAACCAACCACAACAGCTGGCAGAACCAATATGAATGGTGGCAACACTGGAACAGAGGCGAGAGGGGAGGTGAGTATGTTGATTATTTTTTTAATCAGGTCAGCAGTAGCCTAAATATATACATTAAAAATAACCCAAGTTTTGCATCAGTAAAACAAAGATATTCGGTAAGAAAATACAGGTATTAGGAGCTGATATTAAGAAGTGAAGACTTGATATTATAAATTTAAGAACCTGTCCGTGTTCTTTGCAGTAAACCCATTGTACTTATAGGGGTTGCAGTGGTCACCGTTGTGACTGGGCGCCTTAGCTGGGGGGAGGGGCCACAGGTCCCCATCACCACACGCTATATTGCTGGGTCACATAGACACAGCGATCCAGCATTCACAGCCGCCGGCCACTTAGCCCACTGAAGGTACTGGCGCAATGCAATGATGTCATTACGCTGATGCCTGTACTATGCCCTAAGCCTATGCCTAGGCTTGTGGCCTAGTAGATGCCAGAACTGCCGTCGTGGTGTGGGTGGAGTGATGACGTCATGCTGCCCGCTCCGGAAGACAGATATTCGGCGGGGGAACACCCTGGAGAGCCAAGATGAATATTATTTTTATTATTTCTTTTAATGGGGGGGAGGATATACCTATCATAACTGGCCCTATATACCTGCCTACCTGCTATAACTGGCCCTATATTCCTGCTATAACTGGCCCTATATACCTGCCTACCTGCTGTAACTGGCTCTATATACCTGTCTACCTGCTGTAAATAGCCCTATATGCCACCCTATCTGCTATAACTGGTTCTTTATACCTGCTATAACTGGCCCTATGTACCTGTTTACCTGCCCTAACTGGCCCTATATACCTGCCTACCTACTATAAGGGGCCCTATCTACCTCCCTAACATACGGGGTCCTATCTACATGCCTACCAACCATAAGGGGCTCTATCTACCTACCTACTAGAGGGGGCTCTATCTACTTATACACCTACTAGAACGGGCCCTATACTGAAGGGGGACTTTACCTACCTAATAGGAAGAGTCTGCCTACTTATCTGGCTAAATTTCTATCAGCCTGTCTAATTTCGAATTGGAATGGCAGGGAGGAGTCATCATGGCGGTCTGGACCAGACAGGGAAAGAGAAGGGAAAGAGAACGTCTCATATTATTAGACGTCACCGGTGAGTCACTAAATGTACAGTGGGGAAATAAAGTATTTAGTCACCCACCAATTTAATTTCTCCCTCCTAAAAAGATGAGAGGACTGTAATTGACATCATAGATAGACCTCAACTATGAGAGACAAAATGAGAAAACAAATCAAAAAAAATCACATTGTCTATTTGGAAAGAATTTATTTGCAAATTATGGTGGAAAATAAGTATTTGGTCACCTACAAACAAGAAAAGATTTTCTGGCTCTCACAGACCTGTAACTTCTTCTTTAAGGGCTCCTCTGTCCTCCACTCATTATTTGTAGTAATGGCACTGTTTGAACTTGTTATCAGTATAAAAGACACCTGTCCACAACCTCAAACAGTCACACTCCAAACTCCACTAAGGTGAAGACCAAAGAGCTGTCGAAGGACACCAGAAACAAAATGGTAGTCCTGCACCAGGCTGGGAAGACTGAATCTGCAATAGGCAAGCAGCTTGGTGTGAGGAAATCAACTGTGGGAGCAATAATTAGAGAATAGAAGACATACAAGACCACTGATAATCTCCCTCCATCTGGGGCTCCACGCAAGATCTCACCCTGTGGGGTCAAAATGATCACAAGAACAGTGAGCAAAAATCCCAGAACCACACGGGGGGAACCTAGTGAATGACCTTTAGAGAGATGGTACCAATGTAAAAAAAGGCTAAACCCTCAGAAACACACTAAGCCCGCAGGGACTCAGATCCTGCAGTGCCAGAACGTTTTCCCCCTGCTTAAGCCAGTACATATCTGGGCTCTTCTGAAGTTTGCTAGAGAGCATTTGGATGATCCAGAAGAGTATTGGTAGAATGTCATATGGTCAGATGAAACCAAAGTAGAACTGTTTGCTAGAAACACAACTCGTCGTGTTTGAAGGAGAGAGAATGCTGAGTTGCATCCACAAACACCATATCTACTGTGAAGCATGGGGGTGGCAACATCATGCTTTGGGGCTGTTTCTCTGCAAAGGGACCAGGACGACTGATCCGTGTACATGAAAGAATGAATGGGGCCATGTATCTCGAGATGTGCAAACCTCCTTCCATCAGCAAAGTCATTGAAGATGAAATGTGGCTGGGTCTTTCAGCATGACAATGATCCCAAGCACACCACCAGGGTGTGAAGGAGTGGCTTCGTAAGAAGCATTTCAAGGTCCTGGAGTGGCCTAGCCAGTCTCCAGATCTCAACCCCATAGCAAGTCTTCAGAGAGAGTTGTAAGTCCATGTTGCCCAGCGACAACCCCAAAATGTCACCACTCTAGAGGAGATCTGCATGGAGGGAAAGGGCCAACATACCAGTAACAGTGTGTGCCAACCTTTTGAAACCTT